>CM056603.1:19713122-19918122 GCA_029721355.1 Tegillarca granosa | reverse complement strand
TGGTCATCTGCAAGTGAGAAAGGTTTGCCTCACCTTTGGTCTCTTCTGGTTTGGTTAGTACAAGTATTATGGACTTGGTTAAAGAGTTTTTAATTTCACAATAACAACAAATAAAACCATTAGGACAATTTTGTCACCTTGTTATTTATCCAAGGTATTATATTCCAGAATAGGATGTTTGCATTATTTTTGTTAATTTTACAAATCAGGAAATTCATTCAATGTTATATTTTAGTCAAATGATATCTTGATGGCAAAGTGGTCTAAAGCATGTGCTTACAGATCAAATGCCGCAGATGCGTCTTTGGAAGATCCAAGTGTGAAAAAGTTCATCAGTTCACTTACTGTGTTTTTCTCGAGGCACTCTGGCTTTCTCCACCATCCCAGTAATAACTGCCTCAAATAAACAAAAGATTCTTGACTGGGGTGTAAAACAGCATAGTTCCATTTCATTTCATTTATATGTTACTGTAACAGGTCCTGTAATTTGTTATGGGTTTATGTTTTATATCAGATATTTATGTTCTATCAACTTTTTTTTTTTTTTTTGGAAAATTTATCCATAATGTCATATAATATGGTACAGTTAATGGTTAAATGTGTAAATTGTAACACTGACATCCAGGGTATAAAAATTAAATTACCAAAGCCATAAATAGTAATTCTTTAAATTCTACCTAAGTAGGGGAGCTAGGAATTAAAATGGACATGTTTAGATAAGTCTTTTAAGTTTTCTTTTATAAACACCTGTTTGTGATAGACTGCTTGACATAGGGTAAACATTACAGGTAAACATTAAAATTTTACAACTATTAATTAATAATCAACAAATTTTACAAACCCTGATATAACGATGTTTGTTTAATTTAGGTAACTGTTCTGTGGCACAGACTGAGATATAGGAATCGGGGAATTACTTCTTGATTTTTATAAATTGGATTTAAAATAGAGGAGGAGATTATTGGTTAAATATTTGAAAATCTTAAACATTCAATTTAAGTCTGGTCTGAGGCATCCTTCAGACTTGTTATATAGGTTCATTTGTGCTTATCTTGGTCTCATGATGACCCAAGACTCCACCTTGCATTCAAAGGTTTGTAAGTCAGAAGGTCAGTCTTTTATATGACATGTATCGTGATCTAAAATCATACCACATAGCCTGTCTCGAAACGGAAGTAAACCCATAACTTCCCAAGCCCTGAAATCCCCTTGCCTTGTGTCTTTAAGTATTTAAGTTTGTCTCAGATATGAGATATTATTTTATATGATAGGGTTTTAATTATATGTCTGTGTGCCAAAATAAAGCAGGGTCTTACAATTAAGTGCATATTTTAACACTATATTTATTTATATATGTGGGTGTAATCATATAAAGAAATTCCAAAATGTGTAGTAATGTGCATTGAAGGAAAATAAGGACCATAGTCTTAAATAAATCAATGTGTGTATACCATGTTCAATACTTACGATAGCTTTATATATATATATATATATATATATATATATATATATATATATATATATATATATATATATATATATATATATATTGTGTAGTCTTATTTAATGTATTTCAAATATTTTCGGGCATTTGGAAATGGTGAAATAAAAATATTGTATGTGAATAGAAAGAGTTTTTATGCAGTTCACATGCACTCTCCTCTTTATGCATCTAAAGAACATGTGACATATGGGAGTGCACTTGTACACAATTTAATTACAGCATTAGCTCTGTAAATAAATGGTACTCAAAAGGAGTAAGTAATGGTGTTTTATGCCACATCAAGATTCTTTTACTTATATCCAGGTCATGTCTAAGACAGTGGTGCAAACTAGAGTTTCTATAAAAACCACCAACCTTCAGCAAATGACTGACAGACTTTCTGACACATAGATCAGTCCAAGTATGATTCAAACCTGAGTGATAAACTCCCACTTACTGATCCATAAACTGTTTTTTAGCTCAACTGGCTAAAGCCAGATGAGCTTATGGCATGATGCGTGCGTGCGTCCGTTAACAGCAAAAACTCAGAAACTACTGGGCCAATTTTAGCAAAACTTTGCAGGAATGATCCCTAGAAGGAGTAGATGAAAATTTTTACAATTGATTCCATGGCAACCAAAAGTAGGTCACAGTGACCTAGAATGTAAAAAACCTAAAATAAGCTTCTTCTCTGAAACCATAGGTTATATTCAAAATCTGATGTGATATTTAGCTTCTAGAAACCCTTAAACATGTAGGTTGTACATTTCGTGAAATTCTGTCAAAAACTAGGTTACGCGTTTTGAGCGTTTTTCTGTCATACTTCGTAAAAAGTGAAAATAAGGCTTATAATGAGATATCAACTTTGAAAATCTTCTTCTCTGAAACCATGAAGCCTTAAGCTTTCATATTTGGCAGTTAATATCAGCTTGAGCCCCTTTACCAAGTTTGTACAAATGGTGGCCCCCATCCTATTTTTGGCCCCACCTCAGGGGTCCATATATCTGCATATGCAAATATGGCTTATAATGGAAAATCAACTTTGAAAATCTTCTTCTCTGAAACCATGAAGCCTTCAGCTTTCATATTTGGCAGTTAATATCAGCTTGAGCCCCTTTACCAAGTTTGTACAAATGGTGGCCCCCGGTCTATTTTTGGCCCCACCCCAGGGGTCCATATATCTGCATATGCAAATATGGCTTATAATGGAAAATCAACTTTGAAAATCTTCTTCTCTGAAACCATGAAGCCTTCAGCTTTCATATTTGGCAGTTAATATCAGCTTGAGCCCCTTTACCAAGTTTGTACAAATGGTGGCCCCCGGTCTATTTTTTGGCCCCACCCCAGGGGTCCATATATCTGCATATGCATATATAGCTTATAATGGAAAATCAACTTTGAAAATCTTCTTCTCTAAAACCATGAAGCCTTAAGCTTTCATATTTGGGAGTTAATATCAGCTTGAGGCCCTTTACCAAGTTTGTACAAATGGTGGCCCCCGGTCTATTTTTTGCCCCACCCCAGGGGTCCATATATCTGCATATGCATATATGGCTTATAATGGAAAATCAACTTTGAAAATCTTTTTCTCTGAAACCATGAAGCCTTCAGCTTTCATATTTGGCAGTTAATATCAGCTTGAGCCCCTTTACCAAGTTTGTACAAATGGTGGCCCCCGGTCTATTTTTTTGCCCCACCCCAGGGGTCCATATATCTGCATATGCATATATGGCTTATAATGGCAAATCAACTTTGAAAATCTTCTTCTCTAAAACCATGAAGCCTTAAGCTTTCATATTTGGCAGTTAATATCAGCTTGAGCCCCTTTACCAAGTTTGTACAAATGGTGGCCCCCGGTCCATTTTTGGCCCCATCCAGGGGTCCATATATCTGCATATGTATATATTGGAAATCAAATTAAAAAATTTTCTTCTCTGAAACTGTAAGGCATAATGCTTTTATATTTGGCATTTAACATCAGCTCAAGTCCCTTTACTAGGTTTGTACAAATGGTGGCCCCTGGGCCATTTTTGGTCCCACCCTAAAGGCCAATATATCTACATATGCATATATGGGAAATCAACTTTAAAAATCTTCTTCTCTGAAACTGTAAGGCTTAAAGCTTTCATAATCAGCTCAAGTCCCTTTACCAGGTTTGTACAAATAAAGGCCCCTGGGCCATTTTTTTCCCACCAAGGGGCACATATATCTACATATACTTATATGGGAAGTCAAATTTAAAAATATTCTTCTCTGAAACTGTAAGGCCTATAGCTTTTATATTTAGCATTTAACGTCAGCTCAAGTCCCTGTACCGAGTTTATATAAATGAAGGCACAAGAACCATTTTTGTCAGTTGAGCTCCACAGGCCCTTTTGGGCCTCTTGTTTTTTTTACCTACCATCACATCTTTCAGTACTTAACCATTCGAAATCAGTGCCAATCTAACAAGGTAAATTTGGGCAACCCTTAGTTCATTTTTGCATAAGAGATGTCAGCAGGTACAATGGTTTTGTTTCCCACTCAGTTATTGTGATTTTGAGATGGCCCCATATTTATGTCCAAGAATTCAATTGTGCTTAAAAAAGAAATATTGATATGTGAATAATATAAAGTTTGTATACATTATTGTAAGGCCTTTGTCTTGCGAAGAATTTGATCCATACTATACTTGTAATTAGATAACCCAAAGATTTTTCTATTTATAATCCATGTAATCTATAAGTTTATTATGTATTGGGAAGCAGACAATATGTTATAGAACAATTTGTAGTATATATATATATATATATATATATATATATATATATATATTATGTTTGTCTCTATTACATTCAGCTGGTTCGTTGCCAGTTCTGTATGTTTTGTCCAGATCACTAACTTGACATGATTGAGCATTAGTATTATCAATATTTGTATTGTAGAAATGAGCTTGTTCTCCAAATTGTAACTATACATTAAAATTTTAAGCAAAATTGACCCAAATTGAGTGATATTTAGTTTCGGTTTGATGTCAGATTTAACATTGCTAAGTTTTGTGCATAGATCTTGTATTATACATTTGACATGTATACCAAGCTGGTTATATCTATTGATGTGTAATGGACAAGCATAACATTGAGTTCATGACATGTTTTTATGACTTAACTTTTTTTTATAACCTGAGCTAAAATGAACTACATTTCCATGATATATAAAGAGTTGATCAGTGCAGAGTTGATGGTTTTGCTCATCAAGGGCATATAAATTGCTTTTTGGTTTCCACTTTATTATTTTATCTTTTCTATTAAAAACCTTGTTTTCAAACATTCTTCAAATTTGATGACAGTAGTTTTCCAAGGGCCCTCCTTTTGTTTTCATTTATATTAATGTGCACCAGGGAAATACCTGCACTACAGGTCGATGATTTGAAGATCTATGTAAATTAGAACTACATGTAATTTATTTTTGTTCCCAGGATTCACATTATTTTGTAATTCATATTTTTAAAGATAAAACATTTTGTAATATTTATTTGCCTTTTAACATATATATTCTAAATTCAATGAAGTATGGATGGGCGTAGGTGTCTTCTCTTTGATGTTAGTTATAAGATCATGGCCCAATCACAGGATAATAGATACATTCAGATAATATATGACAGTCACAGGGGTCCAGTATATATCTTGATCTTTTACATTGCTCTCCTAAATATTCAAGGTAACAGATTGCTTGAATGAGATTTTTTTATGTGAAAATGGATGGTTATATGTAGAAATACTTGTCATATTTGATTTAGATCACCTGTAGTATACCTCTGACAGTTGTTACTAAAGATAGAGAACAATTATAGTTTTGATTAACAAGACTCTAATCACGCAAAATGTGTATATAATTTGTGAATGAATCTCACATTCACACAGATAATATGTATGTCTCTAATACACATGCATGTGCAGATATATTTAAAACATAAAGGTACATCTACCCACCCCCTTTCAATCACACACACACACACACACACACACACACACACACACACACACACACACACATGAAATGCAGTTTTCAAAATTAGGCTACAAGTCTTACTTGGGTCCAAATTAAAAATTTTTTAGAAAATTAAGTAATTAACAAAATATTACATTTCAGACTGAAAATAAACAAACCACTTAGACCTTTATCGATTCACTCTTATATTCCAATTTATATAGAAATAAAGAATGGTCTTTGTTATAAAAATTTTGTGCACATGGTCAAAAATTCAATAAAAATTTATTATTCATAGAGTAATTTAGTGAAATATAGTGCTGCAAGTTTATGATATTTCAGCATTGACTTCTGAAGTTTCATTAAAACATTCACTGCTCTCTGTAAAGGGCTGTCTCCAGCTTACTGCGTTAAAAATGTTTTGATATTCATATTTCATTGAATACTTCTTGTCAATTGTAAAGGAAAAATGAGAGAGAGAGAGAGAGAGAGAGAGAGAGAGAGAGAGAGAGAGAGAGAGAGAGAGAGAGAGGGGGAGAGATTATAAATTCCTTTAACTGAAATTCAAAAAATGATATATTTAATTATACTATAAGATGCCAATATATTATTTTGTTTTTTGTTTTACAGCCAAGAAAAGAAATTCCATCACTGGCAAAGATATAAAAGTTGTCACGGAAAGTGATGTAAGTATTATATTATGTAACAACTATTTCAGAGCATTTCATATGGGAAAAATGAGTTTCCAATAGTCTTTTTTTTTCTGATACAATTGTCTATAAGTTATTTTGCATTGAAAAGTCCAACTCCTTATCAGTAGTGTTCTGGTACCATTATGTCATCTTTAGCTTTGTATATGTATTGCTGCTTGCTTCACCTGTGGAAGGAAAAGTAACAATTAGATTGTAATGCAGATTTCCAAATAGAGTCTATTAGTCTTGTTTGAAATCTACCATTTTGTATCCAGAAAGCATTCCCCCACAATTTGACACCAGAGAACATTCAGCTTTCCTGTTGATTACATTGAATGATCAATGGTTTGGTGACATTTTTTATTACATTTTATAAACATGTCTTTTATGTTCTTGTACCAAGAAATAACAAATTTATGCTGATCACAAAACGAGATTTACTATAATTAAACACGATGCTTTTTGTAAAAGCTTTTTAAATTTTTTAAAATTTTTTTTACTTGACACCATTGTTTCATAAGAAGATATAGTTTAAGTCTCGAAATATGAAAAAAGTGTCCCAAAAATTCATTCAATAAGAGAATTTATAGCTATAAAAGTTATATGTATATAAACATATGAGAAGTTATTTGTATAATAAACTCATTCATGACCAACAACAACTATGAACATGACACTTTAACATCAAACTTGTGTATAATGAGGACAGACATCAGTAGACACATTTTTTCTGGTCTAGGTATAAACTGTATGGTTTGTCGGAAATACCTGACTCGGTAATATGCCGAACATAAAAAAATCAAAAGGTCGTGTGGTATTACGCAGAACATAAAAAAATTCAAAAGGTCATATTAAATTAGTTTGTTATCTTGAGGCTATTATGGTTTAACATGTTGTAGACCTGCTGCATAAATTGATGTAAATATCTTGTTAATATATTCAGTTAATTAATTATAAGCTGGTATTTAGACAAGTACGATTAAACTTGAATCTAATTTTCTCATGCTTTTATATCTTAACCATTTGGTCATTTTGCTGTGTCATGCTAAATTGTTATTTATTTAATTGATTTTCTTTACTGTAAGAGTAAAGTAATGGCGTTTTATGCCCGAGTCAGGTTTCAGGTGGTCAGGGTTCTGGTACAATGTGTGAATTCAGAGAAAATTATGCACCATTAACAAGCTTCTCACACAAGGATCTTTCCGAGTTGGATTTGATCCTCGGCATGGAGAGGTGCTGTGATCAGAAAACAGGTGCTTAAGACCACTCAGTATTTGATTCTGAAAAAAAAAGAAATAGATTTTAAACGCACCTTCACACTCGGCTCATGTTTGTCTCTATGGCTTTTAATTCTCACAGAAATAAGTGAATAGTATTGCTTTTGCCCATTACTGACTACTTGGGTACCCATGTATGTTTTGCATTAAGCCCCCCCCCCCCCCCCCACACACACACACACACAAAATTTAAATCCATTATTGAATTGATACTCTTGTAATCTTACAAAAAAAGTAATGTAGAAAATGAAATATTTTTTGTGTAAGCAGTAATATGATTATCATTGCTGTAATTTATCTGACACCATCTTAAGACATAAATAGGGTTCATTGGATTTAAGAAATTCCGCTTTACATATTGTACAGTTTCGACCTTGAAAATTAATAAATTTAATTGATCATATCATCTTTATGAATAGAAACCTACAGATTAAAAACCAGGTACAATTTTTAAAGAACTTAAACAGAAATGAAAATATGTAGAGTCTTTTTATATACTTGACTAATAGTACCCTTTTTATAGAATCAATAGAAAGGAAAGATACCTTTTGAAAAATTTATATATATAAAGTACCCCATAGAACCTACTCACATACATGTTTCATATATACATGTATTGACAATCAATTGATAACAGCTTTTACAGGTTAACCCTCTCATGCTGTTAAAATATTTGAATTCTGATTTTATCTAGAAAGAAATTCAATTAATGCCGTTTTTGAAATTATATGACACAGGTGCAACTGAGAACAGGTACCCCTTAGAACATATAATCTATAATGAGATATTGACTTCTGACATTTCACCTTTCTTAGCCTCGGTCAAGTTGGATAAAAACATAAATTTTATTTTCTCCAATCTTGTTCGTGTAAAAAAAAATCTATAAGTTTTATTTATTTCATCAATAAAATCAATTCCTTTATATTGAAATGTCCCTTTATTTATTATAGACTAATGTTAATAAGTTAACACAAATAAAATCATTGGAAAATTAAAGTGTTTCACTGCATGGTCAATCTAAATGACCATCATAAATAAATATTATGTTGATCACAAGTCAAACTATTCAATGTGATTGCCTTCACAATTACTGAATTTGTTATTATTTATGTAATATCAATATGTAGTTTGATAATAATAGGGCTGGTTAAATTTAAAATTTTAATTCTCTTTTGAAAAAAAATGAATAAGAAAATAGAGAAAGAAAATTAAGGAATACCAGTAGTCTTTTTTAATACATGTACATTTAAATTTTGATGTCTAAATCATTAATTATGTATATGAAATTGGACGTCATATTTTGACTTTAAGAGACAGACATTGTTGTCAATTACTAGTGGGTTTGGTAAATGATCAATTCTTTTTTGACATCATTTAATTGACACAATTTCAAACCATGCCCTTTTTTCAGCTGATAATGCAAATTCATTCTGGTCATTATGGCAAGACTTATTGACAATATCTCTCTATATTATTTTATCTAATTTCTGGCTTGATTTGGGGGAGAGACTTGTATTGCTCAGATTGAAGCCTAGTGTTAATAACAAATGTAAGGTTGTTGGAGTCTTTTCAATTTATTTGTAGAATAGCAGAGTTTGTCTCACCTGAAAAGTTTGAGATTAACTCCTTAGTGGGTGCCATCAGGACTTCCAACTAATTCTTGTATTGACAAAATGACTTTTTTAGATATGATTTGCAACCTGCAGATATTTTGTTTCCACATTACTTACTTCTAGTGACAAAACAACTTTTTTCAGACAAAATATGCAACCTGGGGATCTTTTGTTTCTCATATTACTTACTCTCAACATTCCATGCAGTATTTTTTTTTCTCTTGCTCTCTCAGGTCATTTAACTGAGAATTATTTATATTTCCAGCAGGAACATTTTTAGTATCAATATGGAAGTTGGATCAAAATCATTTACAGTTTAAAGTTTCAAAATTGTTTAAATTCTCTGTGTCAGTATTGTTTATAGTTCAGCTTTACATTGTTTGTTATACTCTTCAGAACTAATATCTCTATTTAAGATTTCTTTTAAAGTTTGAAGTTTTGGAATTAAAAAAGGTGTCCAAATTTATACAAACATATATTGTAAAACATAAGTATTTACCAATGCATACAAAAAGGTTTGGATAGAAACTAGCAGGATTTTGATAGAAATTAGTGGGATTTTGTTAGAAACTAGCGGGATTTTGATAGAAATTAGTGGGATTTTGATAGAAATTAGTGGGATTTTGATAGAAACTAGCGGGATTGTGATAAAATTAGTGGGATTTTGATAGAAACTAGCGGGATTTTGATAGAAATTAGTGGGATTTTGATAGAAACTAGCGGGATTTTGATAGAAACTAGCGGGATTTTGATAAAATTAGTGGGATTTTGATAGAAATTAGTGGGATTTTGATAGAAACTAGCAGGATTTTGATAGAAACTAACGGGATTTTGATAGAAACTAGTGGGATTTTGATTTTGTACTCAATAAATAAAACTGATCCCAACATTAAATTAAAATAGAAAAATACCATTTTAATAAAAATAAATCAATAAAAATACAAATGTTGACTCTTTCTATTCCAGAGCATTGTCCTGTTTGGCAGTTTTCATGGTATTGCTTATGAAGCAGTAGAGATAGTCATTTTTAAAGATAATGCTTCTTAGTTTTTGATTATATTATTTTAATGTTGAAGTGTATTAAATGAAATGGAATGTGAATATTTATTTTAGGGAAATGAATTTGGGACTTATTTTAGGTATACATGTACATTTAATAGGTACAGTGTATCTTAATGTTGTCTGTCAGTACAATCTTGGTCAGAAAATTTATGAATGGATTAACCCTGTAAAACACAGACTCTGAATGAACTAACATTTTAAATGGAATATAACCATGTGCATGTAAATGGTTAATTGGTCTGTCAAAAAGTTGTGTTAACACGGGGTTAGTCCAACCAAGATTGTTTAGACAAAAAGTCAACACAACATTAAACATTTGCTTTATATCAAAGTTATTCTGTACCTTATTCAGTAAGTTTCAGGTTAAAAACCCAAAAATAACAAATTTCCAAAGTGTTAGAAGCACATTTGGTTTAGATTAAATTTTATGTGCATTTCTTTGTTGTTTATATTACATCAGGGTGTGTTTGAACACAGACACAACAAATATATTTTGGTTCCTGATTCTTCAAGTAATTATTTACATGAATATCTGTTTTGCAGTTGGACTGCAATTGCCTAAAATGGCATTACATATTAAATTCAGCCATGAGCATAAAACTTAGAATTTTAAATGGTTTTAGCTAGTTATATTTCGGTATTATTGGTAGATATATTATTACTTTGTGTTTATGTTGACATTTGCGTATTTAGAAATTGTAGGTGTAGGGGTACATAAATGGATTTAAAAAGTTGTAAGCCAAGGACTTAGTATATATTGTTATTGATAATGAGCTTTAACAAGATTATCCTGGAGTGAATAGTTCCATTGTCCATCCTAATAACTTGAACCCTCGACTTATGCATGCATAGGTTCTACTGGACTATATATTAAACTTGTAGGTAAATAGTGAACAAGTCAATACACAGTCATGCTCTGCCTTAGTCATACAGATTAAAATTTAAGCCTTCATGGACAATTTCAAAATTTCTAAATTAGGTTTTTTGGTTGACACAATATTTATTATGAAATATAGGTACTTATACGTATAAATGCTGGCATTTTGTAAGAATTTGGAAATTAATCATAAAAGGGAATATCTCAAAATGAAAAAAAATCTATGCATTCTTTTGTTGCTACAATATCATACAGCTTTGTTGCTTCTGGCAGTTGAGTGGAGCAGTGTAATTTTACTTTCCCTTGAAATAAGATTCTTTTACTTTTATCAAGTAAGTCATTTTCAGGGATGGCAGAGAAAACCAGAGTAACCAAATAAAACCATCAACTTTCAGCTACTTATGGTACATACTTACCCGGATGTGGAAATGCCACAAAAATCAATGGAAAGTGTGTACATGTCCATGGAAAAATAAATTTGCCATCTTTTTGACCATGGACATGTACACACTTTCCATGGATTTTTGTGGCATTTCCACAGCCGGGTAATGTCCCATAATTTGAGGCACTGTGTTTGATCAATAGTGGTTCCTACTCAAAAAGTGAGAAGTAAAAATGGAAAGTGATTATACTTTTGTCAAACACTTAGCAAAAAGAAAATGTTTAGTTAATGTCAATAGTCATTTAAATCTTTTAGAATTTAAAACACTTTTTTATGCCTCAATGTTTGTATACACAGTTGAGAACTTTTATTGTATCTAAGCTTGAAACGTCATACACAAGGAAGAGGGAGTTAATCAAGGTATATAGCTTTGACTTGTTTGTTCTATGTAAGTCATTTTCTATCTGTAAGACATATTGTTGACATTCATGTGATGTAACGCTTAATCAGGCTTATGTATGAATAAAGGTGTCAAAACTAAGAAACTTCATACAACACACCTATAGTTATTTTTTGTGTAGATCCTAAATCCCAGAGACAAATACATTTGTTTTAATCAGGTAATAAAAGGGTTTTATTTATACAGTAAAACCTAGATCTGTCACCACCATGTGTTCAGTAAGATTTTGGAATTATAAAAGAGGCTTGTGATAAAACAAACAAGGTTTATATAAAAAACATCATGTTTTCACTAAGTTTTATGATATTCAATATATAACATAAAAGCGTAAATATATTTAAAAAAAAATTAATATTAAACTAAACCTGAAAAAAGGGACTTCAAAATACAGTTGCAATACTTAAAAGGGCAGATTTATCAAGCATTATATACTGGTAATAGTGTTTTTCTGTATGGCTTATTTTAACACCACACCCATCAGAGTCTTTCTAGAAAATGATGAAATATTGGATTGATGTTGTTTCAGATTGCCACTGTCAACATTCTTTTACTTACATCAAGTTGGACAGTTCTGGAATGTTGAAAGAAAAGTGGAATATTTTGGAAAACCCCAGATTTTGAGTACTGTAAGTTAACTGACAGATTTTCAGACACTAGGATCCGCTTAAGTAGGATTTACACCTAGGCAGCAAGAGACGCTTTGGTTCATAATCCCACACTTTAGACTTACTAAGACAGTAAGGACATGACAGAAAAAAGTGAATCATTGGCTCCCATTACAGTGTTAACTTACATTGTAATTAAGACAACTTTAATTTGCCAGTATAACATTACATGTATGAAGTATTGACAAAAAAAACTTTATACAAATCTAATGTTTTACTTGGATGAATACCCATAGTTACAACACTGGAATACTTAAGTAGATTTACTGTAAATAACATTCTGTGTGGTCTGGTTATGATGAGAGTTGAATTCATTAACTACAATTTATGATTACTTTTTAATTAAAGTGATATTTTTTATTCAACCGCAGCAAATTTATTGTGACAAGTTTTCTTTTTTTTTCCGCCCTAAATTGGTTTCAATTTTAAGGTGATTAAACACTTCAAGAAATAAAAAGGTCTACAAATTGCAATATAATGTACAGATCTTTTATTAAATGCCCATAATTATTAGATAAAGACATATAATATAAATTTTGTAAAATAATTTTGATGATTATTTTTTAACTCTGAACATCAGACTCAAGCTAAACATAAGAGATCAGAGAAAAATGTGTTATGAAAGTATTTCTGAACACATTGGCTAATGCATTATCTACCTACACTGCATTATAGAGCTTACGGTCTGTTTAATTAATATCAAATTTTATTTATTATTATCATTATGAAAGCAGCAGAAAAAGATCCTTTAAGCTCTTTAAAAGTGAAATTTTAGAGGTAAAAAAAAATAAAAAACAATCCGTGTTTAAGGTATAAAATAAAAGTTTACTAGTATTCAAACTTCTATAACTCAAATTGCATTACCGTAATATTTGACATGCACTTAAAAGTTATCTGTTAAGCTGTCATAAAAGCAGTGTTATGGAGAAATATAGTAAGGGTGATTTAATTCCAAGGCAAGAATCAGTTTGTCAGTTCTGGAAAGACAAAAAAAGCCTGAGTGTACCCATGTAGAAAATCACTGACATGCATCAAGAAAACTTTGTTTTAATTATCCGAGTTCTACTATACTCAGTGATGTATTGTTAAATTTCTTTTAGAAAGTCTTTAACAGAAGTTGGCCAAGTTGTTATTGTACAATTCAGACTCATGAATTGTTTTTATGCATGATACTCTATAGAATAATTCTGTTTTGACATTTTTTTCATGCATACAGAAAGAGGAAGTTAAAAAAGTAAGTAATAAATGATGGAATATCTGTAAGACAAGAGTGAAAAATTATAAACTGCATGTCCTTGAAAATTGCGGAGAAAAAAAACTGCATGTTTTGGTTTTATTTGCATTTTATTAAGTTGTATTTTCTTTGTCCTTGTTACTATTACTTTTCTGTTTCTGGTGCTGTTTTGATTTTATCATGATTTTTTTTTCTCTTTCCATGTTTGTCATTTTTGAAAGAAATCTGATAGATGGACTGGATTTTTGTTTACTAGAATTCATGTAATGAGTTTTATAATTTGAATAAAAACTTTGTTTGCTTTCAATAAAATGCATGTGATTTATAGGTAGATACCATTAAAATGTATTCTGATATTTTTGTTTGCATCTACCCTAAAGCATTGCCATGATATAACGATTAAATCTATCATAAATCGCTTTATCTCAGATCTACTGAGATTGTAAAGACAGCATCATGATGGTATAACATAATTACAGTGAATTAAACACCATTTAAATGCACAGTTTTATGTAATTTATTTCAAATATTATTCACACATGGTTGATTTTGTTAGATTTTTTTCAGTGAATTGCTTTTTTGTAGCCCTGAGATGATATCATTTTAAATAGTTTTTAATGACATTAAAGGTGTAGATATTACATGTTTTATGATATGTTAAGTTTTACAAAAAAAAGTGGTGGGAAAATTTATTTAATTTTACAGAGAGTTTTTTTATATACATAAATTTCTGAAGGTAAAAAATTTTGAAAATGTGAACATGATTTATGTACAGCAGTATTGCTTGAGTAGAGTGGAGAAATGGTGTTTCATGCCCTTGTCAAGAGTATTCACTTACATCAAGAGAGTCAGTTCAGGAATGGTGGAGGAAACTGGAGAATAACCAGCAAGCAGACTTACTAACTTTCTCATACAAAAATCTGCCTTGGTGGGATTCAGATATTGGAGACAAGAGAAAAAAAAATATGAGCTTTAGACACTTGTCCATTGAGACCCAAGCTTGTTGAAGTACATTTGTATTCATATGGGACCAATACTGAGGCCCATGCTTACAGAAGCATAATTTCTAAAGTACATTTGTATTGCTATGGGACCAATCCTGAGGCCCAGTCTTACAGAAGTATTAGTATAATTTAAAGTACATTTGTATTGGTATTGGACCAATTCTGAGGCCCAGTCTTACAGAAGTATAAGTATAATTTAAAGTACATTTGTATTGGTATTGGACCAATTCTGAGGCCCAGTCTTACAGAAGTATTAGTATAATTTAAAGTACATTTGTATTGGTATTGGACCAATTCTGAGGCCAAGTCTTACAGAAGTATAAGTATAGTTTAAAGTACATTTGTATTGGTATTAGACCAATTCTGAGGCCCAGTCTTATAGAAGTATAATTATAATTTAAAGTACATTTGTATTGGTATTGGACCAATTCTGAGGACCCAGTCTTACAGAAGTATAATTTAAAGTACATTTGTATTGGTATTGGACCAATTTTATTGTTGCCTTCTGTTCTATTCTGGATTAACATACTTACAGTATTTGAAGAACTCCAGTAAAATTGGATTAATGTAACAAACCTTACTTTAACACTTTTTCTTCTTTAAATAAATGTGTGCAGATAGTTTTTAAATTATAAACATAAAAAATAAAAATAAAATATTCAGCAGCAATTAGTAATATCACATTACAACATCTAATAAAACAACAGTAATACCGATGTAAAAGTACACATCATTTTATTTATTTCACACAGTCACTTTTTTATGTTCACACATGCAGTAAAACAATTTGACAAATTTTTAAGAATTTCATAGCTTGAAAGGTGAAAAAATGTTTAGGTTATTTCACAATGACTTGAATGCTTATATAAACCTTTCTCATTCACATGTGAAGTAGTGTTTTTTTATAATCATCACGACAATGCCATTATACTCTCCTTATATTTAACAAGTGGATCAGTACATGTGGCATTGCACATTTATTTTTAATTTTTTGGATTTTAATTTGCCAAAATATACAAAAGGTTCTTTTTCTTATAAAACATTTAATTATAAGTTGCAAAAGAAATTACACAGTGTGTATAATTTCCATCCAGGCTATAACTAAATGACCTGAATGGAAATAAGATTGAATGTTTAAATGGATAGAAGTTATATAGCAAAAATTATTAAATCATTTTGACAAAGTACAGCAAACATCTGTCTCAGTTGAATGTTAAAATAGTTTGAATGCCAGTTATATAATTGTATAAAAACTCATTGAAAAGTCCCAAAATGGTAATTCCTATTCAATAGGATATGCAGTTAAAGTCAGACATAATTCAATAAAGACATTACAATTACCATTGAGATTTCAAGAGAAAAACAAACTGATAAGAAGCCAAAAGCACAAAATATTGAATAATTTTTGTTTGCTCTTTATAACAGTACAGTCACATACAGTGAAACCTGTCTAAACTGAACAGTGTGTGGACAAAATATATAGTGTGGATTATACAGGTTTAATTGTAACAGAAAGGTCCACTCATGATATGTTTAAATGAAAGGTCTTATTTACACTGGCTTTTTGCTGTACTCAGTTACTGTTGATTAAATTAAACAGGGCAAAGTTTAGTAATTTGCCTGATAAACCACCAACTTTTGGTAGTGAACTGAAAATCTTTTTTCATACTAGGATTAGCACAAGCCTATAATTGTGATATTCACAGTAAGTTCACACTTGGCTACAGAGGCTATACAAACATAGAGTTGATTTTGGTGATCAATATGTATAGTACCATTATGATAAGTACCTGGTATATTGTTTGTCTGCTGAAAAGAATTGTTACCTTGGTAATGCCAATAAAGTATATTTTTTGCTACAATTACTTATCCTGTTTCTTTTTATATTTTTCAGGCAATCCAGGCATTAGGATTAGTAATTTATCAAGCATTAGATTATGGATTGGATCATTCAGAGGAGCGTCATCTTGGGCTTGACCTTGAAGCACTTATTGAATATATGACAAATCCTGATGACATCGATGATGAGAGTCCAGAACATTGATGATGAAGGAATCGAGAAAGATGCAGAGGAAGATGGACAACTTCATGACAGATGTACATTCCAAGATATATTTATGGTAAGTTTTAAATTGGCTGGTACAAAAAGAATTAATTATAAAGGTTTGGGATGAATTTGATGTGCAGGCCAACTTCACTAGGTGAACTGATAGCTCTATTAAATTTTCAGCATTTTAATTCAATAAATGTATTTTTTTCAAATGCTTAGTAATACTTTGCCTCTTTTGTGTCCAGGTAGAGTTATTAAAGTAAAGAGATGTAGGATCAAAACTTTAGGAGGAAAATTCCCAGACCAAAAACTTGAAGCCATTTTTTTTCAATATGTTCTAAAATTATACATTTTGGGTTGAAAACCAGTGATCTATCATAGATGATTTTTGTTTAAAGCTGCATTAAGTTTTCCAAGGAAAAAATTAAAATGGTGCTGATAAAAGCTCGAATAAATACAGAAATAATAGCGAGATGTTGCATGTGGGATTTAATGTTAGAACATGGTTATGTCATTAAAAAACCGGGTCATTTAAACACAACTTACAAAACGGTGAAATTTGATAAATTAAAAACAGAACTCTATTGAATTTGTCATTTGTGACTTAGTAAGGTATACATAGCACCATTGTGAATACATCTTGATATAAATGAAGGACAATTAATACAATTTGTCAGGTTTCACCTTTGATTCTTTGGAATTTTTGTACATCTGTGCACATGCTCAAAGCTCACAATAATCATCATTAAACATGGACCAACTGGTTAGAGGATTCTGTTTATTTACAGCTAAAAGGAATGAAATTTAAGAAAATGAATCTCACAGATCTTGATTAGAAATTACCTATTTTTTTAAAAAATATATTTTTAGAAAATCAAAAACAATTCAGAAAATTGAAAAATTTAATGCAGCTTTAAAAAAAAGACTGATGTCATTTATTACCTGTAATGTCAGG
The DNA here is from genome assembly GCA_029721355.1 of Tegillarca granosa. NCBI lineage: Eukaryota > Metazoa > Mollusca > Bivalvia > Arcoida > Arcidae > Tegillarca > Tegillarca granosa. The sequence goes on along the minus strand of CM056603.1, from coordinate 19,900,399 downwards.
TAATTCTTTAAAGTATATCTCTAAATAATAAAATGAGGTAAACTGATTCATTATGATTCATAATCAATAAATCCTATATCTGGAAAATTTGCAGTGAAGGGAATTTTACCAAAGATAACATACTAATTATTCCTAATACAATATTTACAAAACACAGCATGACCATTGGGCCTGTATTTCAACATGTAAATCCAAACTCTGTTTGTGTGTGTGTGTGTGGGGGGATTGTTAATTGACATGTCAAATGACCGTGTTGTACATTTTTTGATGAACTATATAACCTGCTTATCCAGGTGAATCAAATATTCATAGCTAGGATACATATTTGTTCCTAATTACTTGTATCATGCGATATTTTTTGTTGATGAGAAATGTTGACTTGTGTTTGTCAGCAATTTTCCTTGCCAATATACAACAATTTAACCATGTATGGGTGTATAAATGTTGCCAATTCTGCCATGAAACAAAACACCTTATGTTTAACAATACCTTGTCCATAATGATCTCTTGACTTGATCTACACACCAAAAGAGACCTTAATTACTTTATATTGTACCTTTGGGGATAGTCTCAAGAGTTTTTGTGTTTATCAATTAACACTTCATTATTTGCTATTTATTATTACAGTTATTCTTTAATGTTCATGTTTTTTTTCCATAAATACAGTTAAACCGTTTGATAAAGTATATTCAAGGGTCAGACAGCCTAATGTGTGAAAGTGTGTTAGTTTATTTTGAAAGTTCAGTTGTTTTCACATACTCCAGTGTTCTCCATCATATTAAAACTGACCACCTTGTTATATGTAAAATATTCTTGATTTGGGGTGTAAACAACATCTGTTAATCCTACCAATGAATGTGTATTGAACTTTAATGACTAGTGTTAGAACAGCCAGTTTTAAGCTTTATTCTGGTACATGCTTGTTAACTAGCACACCAAGCCATTGTTCCAATTTTTTAAACAAAATAAAACTTAAAACAACTCAAAAATCTTATATACAAGGGATTTTTAAATCAAATAGAGACGTATTGACTTAAAGCCTGATGTAGTAGTTTTATGCAGTTAGAATCAATACTTGAAGATTTACTTGTTTTGGAGATGTAATAAATTACTAAGTCAATAAGTATATAATGTACTGATATTGTACTACAAGTACCTGTTAAGTAGGAAGTTAAATTACCAGGCAATATATCTAACACTTCAAGAGTACCTGCCAATCAGTTATAGACTCTTTTTGTGACAGTTTTGCAGGTCTTATCAAACTTCTCAACTCAAATATGTTCATACTTCTGTGATTTTATATATATATATATATTGGTAATCAATAGTTGCATAGTTGTTGTATCATGGTATCAAGGTAACCATTTGCATTTCATTTGTGCACTATGATATGTACTTCATTGTACACATGTTGTTTAAAATTGCGAAATACTCTAAAAAACATTAATATACAGTTTAATCATGAAAAATTTGAATTATGTTTATTATTTGTAGGCCCTTTTGTATAAAGTGAAAAGAGAGAAGGTCAAAAAGCCTTATACAATTATACAATACCCTTCAATAATAAGTCTAGGCATTTCACTACTGTTGGTTTGATTTCTGTGTACCAAAAGTGAGAAAGAATTATTTCTTTTTGTAGATTTTTACAGGTTGGTTTGGTATAATGGGCAGAGTGGTCTGCAATGATAATTCATAAAATTGCAGGTCATGTCTCAATTAGTGCATACAAGTTAAAATAAATTAAATATTTGAACAAAACTCACACCTCACATTTCATCATATGATTAGAGAAACTCTGTCTCATTGCAAATCCCAAATTATTGAAGTGACATAGAACAACCTTAAACCAGCAAATCCAACAATAATATTATATTCAGTGTAATTTGAACACTAGTAGACTTATTTGTTTGAGAAACTAAAATCTACTGACATTTCTTTCTGTAAGTGTATTTTTCCAGACATGAAATGGTTCTAGACAGCATAAAATCCAAACTGTGTGCGTCAATGTAGTAAACCATATAGTGGCTTTATTTCATATAGAACAATTCCACTGATGAATTGTTCCATCAGTCTAATTATACTAGTAAAAACGTTACATCAAGACATTTTTCTAAAAGAACTGAAACATATTGTTTTTTAAAGCTTTACTTAAGCAATTAAAGCTTAAAATGACAGATGTTATTCTTTATTTATTTTACCATTTAATTACCATATTTATTTCTATACAGCCTTCAATTGTTTTTATTACCATATAAAATAATTTTATGACTTGTATTTAAATTATTAACTGAATTCTTGAAATATTTAAAATGTCTTGATGAAGGGTTTATGAAGCAGAAACTAGTGAATTGATTACCTTTATGTTCCAAAAAGGGGGCATCTCAAAAAATTACTTAATGTAAACATTTTTTGGTTTCTTGGACATGGTATGTATGTTCACTAGGAAAAGTATTTTATATACATATATTTCAATAAAAGGGAACTTCTTAAAAACAACCTTTTATTTTGAAGAAAAAAAATCTAAAGACACAAATGTTTTTGATAGTTTTGAGAGTAGAAAATGTTTTATGGTTTTATCTAGACTTTTATCTTTTGAAATTGAAATTAAGTTGGAAGATAACAATCTTTATTGTGCTCCTTTAATACATGTATTATTTGACATGTTTATTAGAAATAGCAATCCAGTGAAGTAAAACTGATGTTAATATTAGTGTTTTTGTTAACCGTTATGATAAGATTTTGTATTGAGAGTCTTTGTAAATGGTTAACTGTTTATAAATTATGGCAGGTTTTGTTTGAAATCATTGATGCTTTGTCACATTTGTCATCAAATGTTTTTCAAAATCTGGAAATGACCTCTCTGTTTTCAAAAACTTATTGATGCTAATACTGATAGCTCTGGGGTACATTCAACACATGTACCATGTAATATAAATATTATCTATGGCCATCATAAACTTAATACATTCTCTCTAGTTGTGTACTGAACTGTACAAATTCCATCTTCATCTTCTTGATTTCCCAATTTCATTAATTTTAAAGTCTGATCAGTTGTGTTTCAATTACATGTACTGATAAAAAATAGTTTACTGTAATAGAAATTTATTTCTCAATCTCTTTTTAAAACATATCATCCTTGATTTTTTTAAGCAAAGCAAGGTGTGCCCAAATATACCTTTATAAAAGTATCCTCAGAAATGTAAAGTTCAGTGTATTGAAACCTGTTTGTTAAGACAGAAATGAAAATTGCAATCAGCTTCAAACTTTAAACCATTCCAGTCTGATGATGGCAACAAAACTAAGTAATCTAGGAAATTTAATCCTAAAAATGCATACTAACATATATCAGGTTTAACCTATTTAAAAAACAATCTGAAAACTTATTAAATGAATTGTGGTGGAGAATCATGTCAGTTAACAAATTGATATTTTTATGTTTTTAGTTTTGTGAGAGACACTTATCCAATGATCTGGATGCACATGTCCACTACAAGGCAGTGTGCAGAGCGTTGTGTACAGAGTCTACAGAACTTGTCACATTCCTCGACAAAATATCAAACAACCAAGAGGTGATTATAAATGATTTCTGTGTATTTTTATTTAAACAAGGAAAAATATCTGACTTGTTTATATTTAAGGCTTCATATAAAAGGTTTTTTGCACTTCTGATATATCTATGGTCACATCTTTTAACTGCTTTTTCTATTTTAAAAAGTGTTCAATCTTGGTTTTTATTAGACCCAGACACTATATATAATGGCTCTTGGAAATTCAATTTGACTCCTGACTTATGAGATTTTGAATAAAATCAATTTGACCTCTGAAAATCAAGGGTCAAATGGAAGCCATAGTAATTTTTTACAAATTAAACATTGATTACATGTTACATGAACAACAATATTTTTTAAATAGTTTAAGAAAAAAAGCCATTATGCACACAAGACCTGTAAATCTTTTTTATCTACATCCTGAAGAGTTAGAGTTCTTCATCCAATTAAGATTTCTGGGATCTTTGTGAAGTTTTCTCTAAAAATTAAAATTATATAAAGAGAATCATTACTTCTTATTTTTATTTTAAAATGGAACCTAGAATAGAAAATCCAGTCAAAATTAATCACATGTTGTTAATTTACAAATTTTATTGTTAAATTTTTGTTTTGTTTTCAGAAACTCAAAAATAAAACAGAAGATGATGATTTGGCATTGGATGACCTACAGAGAGCTGATTGGGTTTGTATTTTAATTATTGCAGTTGATATACTTGTATTGTTCATTATGTTGTAATCTTGTTGTTTACAGTTATTAACTGCTCCAGTGACAAGTATAAAGTTCTGAAAAAAAATTGTTTACAGTAATTGTTCTGCATCACAGTTTCCTTTCCACTTCACTTAATTCACAACAGTCTCATTTATAAGTCCAAAAATCAATTTCTTCTGTTTTCTTAATGTTTTTTATTTATCTATAGCCAAACCCCTTTATATTATAATAGTTTATTGTCGAGCCTGGCATTGCCATAAGGCAAGACTTAGGTGTCACTTTTCTGATGTTGGCGTGTCAAAATGTGAAAGTTTATCTTAAAGTAATTTATTTTATACTCGATCAAAAACTAACCAGGCAAGATATATAAATCCATGGAATTCTTGTTAAAGTTGAACTTGATAAGTTTGAAAATGTTTAAATAGCTAAGGCAAACCTAAGCAAGCCCCATTCTGAATTTCCCCGGAATTTTTTCTATACATGACATGTATTTCAATAACAATTCCAGCTAGCCTTACCAGTCTGAGACTGGTGGGCTGATTTTGGTAAGCATTTTCACTAATACATTAACTATCATATTTTATAATGTTTTTATGGTATTTATTCATTGGTATATCTTTGTTAATAAGCATAAGCTAAAGAGCTTATGTCATACTCGTAGCTGTCAAGCAGTATCCTGAGTAAAGGTTTTGTTTAAAAGTGCTTTAATGGGACAAATGTTTTTGTAAAATTTCTTTCAAATTCTTATTTAGGACATATTAATTAACTGTTTCAGGAAGTTCTTGTTTTATAGAACTGATTTCCCCTGCATCATTTAGTGGATGCAAACTAACAGCTCAGCAATACATGTGATTTTATTTCATGTTTATAGGCCAGGTTATGGGTTCAAGTAACGCAGCAGTTGCGGAGAGGTGTACGATTAAAAAAAGTAGAACATGCCAGTATTACGCCATCAGAGTTTGAACTTACACCATTTGAAATGATTTTAGATGATATTAGGACTAGGCGCTATACTCTCAACAAAGTCATGGTAAGTTTCATCACATCACAGTATGGCTGTTTTGATGAATGATTTGTTTTGATACATGATACAGTGGACCCTGTATAAAGTGAACCCTATGATTATTGAAATCTGTCTGAATTGAACATTGTGTAAACTGGAAATCTGTCCAAACTGAATCTTTTGTTAACTGGAAACTGTCTAAACTAAAACCTGTTTAAACCAGAAATCCATATAAAGTGAACCCTGTGTTTATCAGAAATCTGTGTAAACTTAACCCTGTGTAAACCAAAACCTGATTAAACCAGAAACCTGTCTTAACTCTTCTATAAACTGAATACTTGTTTAAATTGAACTGATTTTTGGACACTATTAATTTTGTATATTAACTATTTGTATTATATATATCATTATAATAAAAAGAAATCTGCATACCACAAAATGCCTTATATAGACAGGTTCCACTGTACTCTGTATTCATTATTCTCAGATTTATGCTTGTTCATCAGAGTTCAACAGGGTACCATGTGGAAACTTGTATTGTTTGTGTTAAAGTGGTAATCTTACAGTTTTGGGGAAAAATATTCCACCTCAAATTTCATGAATAAAATGTTACCAACGTAAACAATATTAGTCATCACATAGTATGTTGATGAACCTTGTTACATAAAAAGGACACATAGTGTTGATCTTGTATGCATTTATGTGCATATCATTATCTTTAATATTGTAAATAAATACATTTTGAATAAAATTTTCCATGCCTTTTTATGTAGTTCAAGGCTAAATTTCATATAGTAATCACATCATTTAAACTTGGCTTCAGTTTTGACCTAAATGTGTTTAACTTGTAGTACACCTTTGAATACAGTCTTTTTCTCCACTATCAATGGATTTTCTGCAACCAAAGTGTTGGAATTATAACCAATACTTTGAAACAAAATGTATGATTTTGAGCAAAATAAATGTCTTTTCATAACAGTGAAATATTTAATTAAAAAGGGACCATTATGCACAGTTAATAATATTAATTATTTTTGGAAATTTGAACAAAATCATAGCAGGTCTATTAAAAACACTCAAGCAGCCATGACAAGTATCAGAATTATTTCTGTTTGATAAATGATAAGCCCTTGCAATGATATCTTGGCATTTTTGGACTAATACAAATGCTCAGTCTTTTTTGTTTAATTGTAACATAAATTCTGATTTAGTTCTGTTGTTTTAAGTTTTGCTTGGCATTTTACACTTATTTTAATACCAATAATGTGTTATGTTATAACCTTTTTAATGATATATATATCTATATATATATATATCAGGGGTCCGGAAACGGTCATATTTGCTGGACTTGTCCAACAAAAAATATTTTTGTCCGATGTGAAAAATCACTTGTCGGACATTTTTAGTTAATAATAGAATTCAGTTAATCGGACATATAAATAAATATGTTTGTCGGTCATTACTTTACTCAAGTATTGTTTGCTATCACCTGTCAACTGTTTTCAATAAATACTACAGATATAATAATTAGGCTTTTGTTTATTAATCAGTTAGAATCCATGGTCTCAATCCGTTCCTTTTGTTTCATCGTCCGAACCCTCATTAATTTTGTTGTTAAGTTGTTTATTAAGTAATCACATCGCTTGACAGACAGAAGCCATAAACAGCTGATTACCAGGGGTCATGGTTCTCGGACTATTATCAAAGAGGTTCCTCGCGGGATGTCAAATAAGACTGCAACACGCATCGTATGGTCTTTGCAAACTGTTTAGTTATAAATAAATAATTTTAAAAAGTCTAAATACAATCAAAGAGGTCTCAAAATGAGGTTCAGAAAAGTTCGTGTAACTTCGGAAAAAATGAAAATGCACGATTGTCAATAAACAAAGATGGCCATCAAACCTTGTGTCGTCAATGCCGACAGTACAAAAATCGACACTATGTGTACAAATGAGCCCGACCACATGTACCTAAATAACCTCTATGTAGTAGTTGAATCCTTTTTAAAATCTATTTGATATTAAAAATTAAAATCTTTTTAAAAAACATCGTCAATAACAACATCAGTGGTAGTTTTTTTTTTTTTTTTTGCTTCACACAGCATCTGTGGTACAGTTGCTTTGAAAAAATGTCCAACACCCCAGTCAAAGTTTTCCGGAGCCCTGATATATATATATATATATATATATATATATATATATATATATAAACAGTTAATTGTGTACGTTTCCCAATAGAATCAGGGTATATATGCCTTTATGCTTTTACTAATGTTGAAAAACTTACTGTCTCTGAGATAAAAAAAATTATCTAAAAATTTTTACTTAGTTCTGAATAATTTTTGTTTTTCAGACATAAAATGGAATTAATAAATAATCAGTTTTTATGTAGAATGAGAAGCTTGTTTTATATCTGAGTTTTAAACTTCCATTGTAAGAGTTGGCAAGAAAAATTGATTTTAAAAAATCACGATTTGAATTAATTGATCACCTTGATAACCAGACAAGCTATACTTTTTTTTTGACAGCTCTTTCTTGTGAAAGATTTTTTCATGAGGTTTATAAATACTTTAATATATGATTTCAAGCAACTTTGTGTAGAATAAAACTTCCACATACCGATATGTACAACCAAATTAGGCCAAGAGTAAAAATTAAATATGTTTTAGTCACCCTACCTTTCCTAATGTTTTTAATCTGGCCTTGGGGTTTGTTTGTTTTTTTTTTTTTTTTTATTTTTTTTTTAAATCTCTGGGCAACAGGAAACTTGCATATAAGTTATTTTTTCATGAAGATGAATATAAAAATTAGTTTAAAGTGTGTAATAAATACAAAATCTCTTCTTGGTGTTTCCAAATTTTATTTTAATTTAAACATTCTCATTTAAAAACAAAATTTAAACATATTTTTACATCTAAAGGTGAATCTTTCAGTTATGTAATAGACATGACACAAAGTGCTGGCCCTGTCAATCACTGGATTTTATCTGTTTATAATCAGTTAGTTTGAATAAGTTATTTTTCTTGTACATACAATATTGTCATTGTTGTGATATTTTAAACGACCTTCAAATCACACATTTTTAAACAATGTCAAGTTGTGCTTTTAATTATTCCTTGTGAAATATTAAGGAGTGTAACAAAATTTCACTTGGTGAATTTTTTATTTCATTTTATAAAATCTTCTTTCAATTTGGTTCATATGACAAAATTTGAAGATGTTTGTTTACAACTATGGATGAAAATCAAAATGTATCCTGTTTATGGCAGTGAAAAAATAATACTAGTAACCCATCCTGAATCTTCTTTATCAAGACAACACTACATTATATAATTTCAGAAACTTTTCTTCTCAACAGATTAAATGCAAGATGTCATCCAGAATAAAGTTTTCATTAAGATTTTGATATTTATATTATTTTTGTCTTCTTAAAAATTCTGAAGAAATTGAAATCACAATTTCTGGAGAAATATTTAAAGGTGTGATATATCAATACTAATATCTTTATAATTTTTTGTTTGACTGAATATTGCATGGATCAGCTTGCATGATATTTACATTTTCAGGTGAACGGTGATTTACCACCTAAAGTCAAGAGTGATGCACATGCTGTGATATTAGATTTTATAAGATCCCGCCCTCCGTTACATTCTGTAAGTTGTACCTTAATCTTAAAAACCTATGATTTTGCTTACATTTATGTTGCATGTTTATGTTACTTTATATATGATTTTAGTAATGGTTTTGTTGTATATTAGTACTTTATGATATTAAAAAACATACTAGTAGCTACTTATTTGTGGATGTAGATAGCCAATCAATTTAGTCTTGTGTTTAAATTATCTTTATAAGTATGTTCATTTTTTTTTAAGTTTCACTAAAATTGGTTTTAAAAATGTTGATAGTGAACATAAGATTTAGAGAAAATATTTCTTTCTCCTGTATACAGTATAATAAATAATTAATATTATTTTCTTATAATTTGTAGTTGTGTAATTTTGAGAGAGAGAGAGAGAGAGAGAGAGAGAGCTCACTAAGATTAAGTTTGTTGGTTTGTGTTCTATGAAAAACAAACGTTCCATTTTGCTAACATAATGAAAATAGCAGAGTTTGACAACCCCCTAAAACATCATGATGTCAGTTTTGAAAAATTAGAGTGAAGAGTCCATAGAATTTTGGGGATTTTTTAAATTTTGTTAATGGTAGTCTGTAACAAATGAAAAAATTATAAACAATACATGATATCAGACAAAATAGATTTCTCTGTCAGTTAGTTGATGTTACGGATTTTATGACTTGAAATAAAAACATACAAGTCAAGCTAGTAGTGCTGTGTACTTATATAGATTTATTAACATAGCCATGAGACAAAGTAACTTTTATATCCTTATTATGACTGCCCTTTTTATTGTTTTTTGATTAGCATCTGTAGTAAGGAGATGTTGTCTTGACCATAACATGGGAAAGTCTTTGATAGTAGAGGCCTATCTAACTTGCAGTTAGACAGTTAGGGATAGCCCTTTTTGACTTTGTATATCATATTAGAGCATCAGTCCCCTAAGGGGACAAGTAAATCATTGATATTATGATAGGGGAGATAATTATGATCTTAAGCCATGTAATCAGTGTTGTGGTCACTTACTGTAAAAGTTATCAGCCTTGGGGCTGGCTTAACTGACCACTAGTTTATCTGATGATTGTCAATTAATTATGATGTATGTATGTGGTATGACGGTGTTATATCTTATCCACACCTTTGAGGTAGATACTAACAAAGTGATTTAAATATGACAGGTAGTTAACACCCATTGTATTATCACTGCATCAGTCAAACTTACAGGATATCTATCTCAAATATTTATTTGATTCTATTCAGGGTGATAAAATCATAACATCTATATCCTATTGTTATATTTCAGAGTAGGTCGATAAAATCCCAAACTTGCTTGATTTCTGTTTGCATTGATATTTATAGTAATATTGAGTCTTCCTGTCCTATCTAAAAATCCCTCTGTTGTCAAGGTGAACCTGTGTAGTCTCTGTCATAGACATTCCATAAACAAGAGATTTTAGGACAATGTACTATTTTAAATAGTACCATTTATTTATGTATAATAATCAAAGACAACTAAATCTTTATAATAATCAAAGACAACTAAATCTTTTTTTTAGTTTTAATTGTTTCACATTCATATTTAGATACATTTTTTGTTTAATCTGCCTCCATTTTTAACCTGAATTGATCTTTGGCTGACAGTGATGAAAAAAATTAGTTGATAAATATTAGAAGTTAATAGTCATGAAGTATTACGCACTATTTAATCCTTAAGTGCAGATGAGCTCATAATTTCATAAAGGTTTGCAGAAATCAGTAACTGGTTTAAATTTATACCTCGAACATTGTAAAGGTCAAGATAATAAGATTAGGAAGGGGTACATTTGTATTGGTTTTTTTTCTAAAAGAACATCAACATTCTTATCATTCTCACATCATCTCAGATGTACATGTGTTTCAGCATCAGTAACACAACTTGTACTTAGGAAGACACACATAGATTTATAATAAAAATTTTTTTGTCTGTTCTTGCTGATCTGTAGTAATTTTTTCTGACGTTTGATGGAATGGACATAGATGTCTTATCTTCAGATTATCAGAAGATTATCTATATATATGTCTACAGGAGGGATCAGATATCAAATAGACTTCAGAATCTAGTCCATTATACTATACACTGATAAAACAAGTTCTTATTTCAGTAACACAGTGGTTTTTATCGTCAGAATTGGCACTGAGAAAAATGATAAAAAATATAAAAGAAAAAATGATTTGATTTTGGGAAGTAAATTGGCAGAATTATAAACGTGACTTGACTTTGTATAATGATTTAGATAGCCAGTAAAAGAACATGTGTTTGTTAGAAGCATCTGTATCCTTTATAAGCTTACATCTGTGTCTGTATTCATTCATCCATGTGCATCAGAATCAAGGTTTTATAATCCCTGGATCACTTATGTAATATTGCTGATGTTGATATTGGTTTCCTGTTTATATAATGGGAGATATACATGTGGCCAAGGTACCGATGGAAACAATGGATGATTTACATGCAGCAAATGGTTTGTCTAATGGTGAATGTATTAATGGATTTGTAAAATCTGATCAGGTTCAGGAATTGTTAAAAGAGGTTTGTTCATTTTTGTCATTTTTTGAAAAAAAACAATATATAATTTTTCTGCCTGTATGTTTATTCAGACAGACATACTTTTTGTCAGAATAATCAGCTTGGCTGTGTAAAGAACAGAAGAACTGATGTCATACCCTGGACATAAGTCTGAGTTTGAACAAAAACGTTGGATAAAGAAATTTAAATTTTTTTGGTTGACAAATTTTTTGGACAGAGCTTTTTATGAACTAGATTTACAGGATTTTCTTGTGCTGAATTTGTTCTACAAATATTTATATCAATAAGTCTTTGTAAAGATTGAGTTTAAACTCACTATTTTTATAAACATAAACATGTGTCTTTTTATAGAAATGATAGACAAGTCATACAAATTTTTTATTGTAAGTTAAAATGTCACATGAGGTCAAGGTCACAGCTAAAATAAAATGTATGGTTATTCTAGCCATTATGTTGCATGCAAAGTGAAATTAAATTTTTTGTTCCAAGTTTTGATAGCTATTGATTTAGTAACCAATTGTTAAATAAAGAATTTTTCTTTGTCATGGAATTTACAGATGGCTGTTTGGTATAATGTTTTACCTAGGGATATGCAATAATAAGTAATGTCTTGATTTGTGATCCAGTTTGTTAGTATGTCATCAACAGTGTTGAGCATAAAAGTAAATTGCAATGGACATTTGCTGTGCCATCACCACTGTCTAGCATAAAAGTAAATCAGACAGTTGCCATGCAGTCACCATTGTTGAGCATAAAAGCAAATTAGAAACAATTGCCATCACCACTATAAACATTAAAAAGCAAATCAGAAAAAAATTGCCATGCTAAGACCACTGTCTAGCATTCAAACAATTCAGAAACATTTTTCATGCCATTTCTGCTATTTTAAAATAAAAGTTAATCTGTGAGAAACATTTGCCATGCCAATCATCACTGTTTATCATAAAAACAAATCAAAAACATTTGCTCTTCTCTCAAAACTGTTTTAATGTAAACTGTAATTTAAAAACAATTTAAAGTAATTACATAATTCTTTGGTTGGACAAGCCTTAACTTGTTAAATGATTTTGATACACAAAAACTGACTCAATTTGACAGTCACAAAAATTATGCAACAAAATGTATTACCTTAGTTGAAAAACCATAAAAGAACACACCTAATTTTAATGATGAAAAAATAAACTTAATAAGACCTAGTTGCTTATAGATGCATATATAAATAATTATTCTGATTGTTTGATTCTTATATTATTGTAAAAAAAAGTTATTTATCATGCATTTTGGTTATCTTTTGTATGCAGTGTAAAGTAATTAATGGTGCAAAAAATCTGTAAACAAGTGATAGTTAACAGATCCACAAAATAGTATTATGAAATGTTCCAGATGTCTGTAGATGTCCATTAGATTGTCTGAAGAAAAGCAGATTAAATCATTTGTTATGTTCCTTATTTCATCTTATAAAAAATTATTCTAAAATGCTTTCTAACATTGTACAGTTAAACTCAGGTCTTATACAAATGCAAATGGTATAAGAATTTTTCCAAATTTAGTTAGGTATCTGTCAGATTGTCTGAAAAAAAAGGAACTTTGAATCATTTGTGATGTTTTAGAAAGAAATTATAAGTTTTAGAACACTTAACAGTGAAACTGGTCTAAACTAAATATCTTTCAATAGTTTACCAATCCACAAAAATGAGTACTAAAAAGCTTTCCAGATGTTGTTGGTAGATTTCCATTAAATAATTGGAAGGAAGGATGTCTTAAATAATTTGTATACAGTATACCTATATTGTTAGTTTATAATTTGGTTTCCATGGTAATTTCTTTATTTTTTGGTCAATAAAGTTTAAAGTTACTGAAGTTAAACAGAAGGTGAAATAAATTTAATTGTGCCTTTGCAGAAGGCATCATGCTCAATCACATTCAGTCATTATAATTGCAGGACTGTCAATAAATATATAAAGTTGGGCCACTGTAGCACATATATATTTAAAGTGCTTGTGAATTATTTTGTTTTTTCTGTCTACACCATTTAGCTTCATCAAAAAAAGCTTGATAATCAGTCTGAAACATCCCATGGCATTTTGATTTGATACAAAAACAGAATCAGTGCATTAGAGCAACTTGAAGGTGTGAACATGTAAACAAGTTTGGTACAAAATCAGTGTAAAGGTCACTCATACTCTGATGTATATCTATTCATTACCTTTTATGTTCATCTGGATTTTCTCTATAGTGACAGCCAGGTATATAAAAGATTAAGTTATAGAGGCAGTACCATCATAAATATTCATAGAGAAAGACCATATATCTGGAAACTATAGAAGTTCAGAGCATTAAATTATTCGTAATATGGAGACATTTAATGAACAAGTACATCTGAAGTATCATGTGTGAGAGAGCAACATTGTTTATGTGTTATGTGTGTTTTTGGGAACATGCATATAACAATTAAGATTTCCTTTGACAAAATATTTGTGATAATAGATAGACCTATTGCTATGGGGGCTGTCGTATCTATATTCACCAGTTGTATGTTCATATGTGTGTGTGTGTGTGTGTGTGTTAAAGAAAGAGAGAGAGAGGGGGGGGGGGTTCAGTAACCTAATTAGGAGATAAGAGAGCTATTAGACCAATTAATCAATAAAACAATTACATACTTGTTGATCAATTATCTGATATGTTGGTAATTTATATTATAAAAACCTTTGACCTAGCACTGATACAGATTGTATTCCATTAAACTTTATTTCTTTTACAACGATTTAGAAACAAGTTGTGCAACTTATATTAATCTAGCTCGTTGGCCCGAATTGTAGCGCGCGTGAGGTCTTATTGTGGGAGGAAAACCGGATAACCCGGAGAAAAACCCACGTGCTCAAGCAGGTGACCTCATACCTTATCACATACGACGCTGGGAATCGAACCCCGGTCGCATTGGTGATAGGCAGAAGCGCTAACCACTGCGCCACTTGACCACCCTTATTTATTTTTTAACAATGGTTTGCCACAGCAGCTTACTGTATTCCATTAATAAATTCATCATAGTAAAAACCTATGTATACTGAAATAATATGTCAGTGACTGTTAAAAAAAGAGAATGGTTTAAATAATACTGTCTGTCTATCTGTTTTATCTGTCTATCAAGGTTTTGATTGTGAGCTTGGAATTTTTGTACCTAACCATCTAGAGTTACTACTTCTAGGTTTAGAGGCTTTTAATGAGTGCTTGTAACCTTAAATGGTATAATTTATATTATATTAGAACTATTGGTGACATTTAAAGGGAGGAGGTTGGGGTACAAGGTCAAGGACATTTGTGTTAACAATGGTTTGCCACAGCAGCTTACTGTAAATGTACTAGTTTTAGCAATTTTCGTGCCAGGACAGTAGGGCTAATTTAAATACACCACTAAAATAAGTATGTGATGTAGTCCGTTTCTCAAAAGTTGTTTTGCACTAATTAAAATCCTCATGAATTAGTCGAGGATGTAAATTGTGCTAAACAAGTACACACTAAAATTAGTATGTTTACAGTATTAGAAAATTGTATGTTCTAATACTTTGATACAGTAAGAATTCAGACTTATTTTAGACACCAGAAGAATGAAGACAATGTTAAGGTGGAAAGAGCCATAATTGGTTTGTGTAACCTGGTTTTGGTCTCAGTTTTGTTTTGAAAGGCTTGCATTTTTTTATTTATTAAAAATGTAAGTAAGTTATAAAATAACTTACCAGTAAAAATTCAAGATCATGTGCTGCTGCATTTACACCAGAAAATCAAAATGTTGTTGCCAGTTTGATAGAGGTGTAAGAAAGCTTCTTAATTGTTTTTCTGCAGAACCAACAGAGTAAAAAGCGTTAGAAGATGTTCTAGGTGTGGAAGCTTACTTTTTATTTATTTATTTATTTATTTATTTATTTATTTATTTATTTATTTATTTATTTATTTATTTATTTATTTATTTATTTATGTTGTGACTGAAATCATTCAAGATGTCATTGTTGTCATTGTAAGAGCTGTGTGTTACTTGTTTTTTTCTCTTTCTTTGATCAGATGTATGTATTTCACTTCTATATCTAATGAACATTGTCTTTGATGTCACTGTATATGCTCAGGTTTCAATTTTCTACTATATGCTGGTACAATCAAGATGTAGATTAAAAGACACAATTCACATTATTCACATTAATTTAATTCAGTTTCTGATAAGAAATAGAACTTTCATTTTATATCATTTTAACAACTTTGAGAATTTTTTGCAAATAACAAAATTTAGAATAAGTGTGCATTGATACATCCATTTGCCAAAGCCAATGAAATCTTAAGAACTTTTACAATGTTGTACAAAAATATGTCAATACACAATTCCCTGATATAACATTAACAGTATATAACAGTCCCTATATAGTCTAATTCATTCTGGAATTCTGACTTTTATTAAAGCAGATGCTAACAGCGTCAGCTTTATTGCGATCAGGAAGGTTGACGGAAGTGTTTAATTGAGACCTCTATCGGCCAGATGCGACTGTTTAAGCGGGACATTCAAATATTTGATAAGGCATTTCTTTGTCAGTTTCCACAAACACCATTATATATCTACGAGATTCTTGACAGAAATTACATTAAGAAAGAGAACAATAATTAAATGAATAATAATTAACAACTCAACTGGATACGTGAATAAAATTGTTGGATTTTCCACCTATCGTGGCTTTTCACATTTTTCCCACCACAACGATTCCCTCCCGCCACTTTTGATACGTGTGTACTCCATTAAGCTTAAATCGGACAAGAAAAAGGTTTTATACACCGATCTTTTAATTTTTTTATCACGTTTCTAATAAAAACATTTTAGTGTCAAACAATAACAGAAAAATATGTTCTGTTTATTTTCTTGGTTACGGTAATGTATGTATAAATGTGGAAAGGTACGCCACACTGATTTAACGACGATTGGTCAATTTGATCACCTGATTGAATGGAGCTCTTTCATTGGTCCGTTGACTTGACCTGCTTTGAAGAACTTGACATATTTTAAGATTTATTATTGCTATTTATAACCTGGTAAGTATAAGATATATTTCGTGTAGACAAACAAGGAGAGATGGAACAAGTCCCGACTCCCGCAAATAAAAGTTTCAAAAATTAAATTATTTTAAATCATATTTCAAACATATTTTAATGTAATTCTCATCTTAGAAAACAGTTTTTTATCACGTCTGTCGGTTGGAACAATCACATGGTCGTTTCGGGAATTCCCATAACAAACAAGTTAAAAACGTCACTTACTGTTTTCATCAGAAAAAATGTCTTAATGTTGAACTAGTGTACCAACAAGATTCTGTCTTCCATAATTTTTTGGGAAGTGAACATTAAATAATTTTAATCAACTTTCACTTTCATAGAAAATGAAAGCACTTATTAAAGGTATGATTTTATTGAGTTTACATAAAAACGTTAATACATTGCACATACCTGTTCCACGTTATGATGCAATGGCGCAATACACAATGAAATAAACATGTGAAAACAACAATTTATTGTAAAATTATTGAAAACAGCATAGTTTCTTCTTGATTTTATCAAATGTTTATTTCAAGCGCTCTGCATCACATGTTGCAATTAAGTTTCAGCAAAAACGTGTCCGGATTTAGAGGAAAATAGGAAATTTAAAAATTATCAAGATTTAAAAATTAGGGTGGCAAAAAAAATTCAAAATGGCGAAAAAAAAATTCAAAGTGGCGAAAGCTGTGGCGATTTTTTTTTTTTTTTTTTTTTTTTTTTTTTTTTTTTGGGGGGGGGGGGGGGGGGGGGGAATGATGGTTTTGTGATTATGATATGCGGATGCAGTAAACTTACTGCGGTATTATTGAAGTCGGACGATTTGAATTTAATAAAAAATGTTAGAACTTAATCAAGAAATTGAAGTCAATAGTATTGAAACTGAATCAAGAAATTAAATCCGAGGTAATTTGAACTGAATCAAGATATTGAAGTCAAGATTATTTAAATTGAACTGATCAAAAAATTTAAGTCAAGATTATTTGAACTGAATTGAGAGTAAAGTCAAGATTATTTGAACTGAATCACGATTACTTGATCATGAACTGAATCGAGAGATTGAAGTCAAGATTATTTGAACTGAATCACGATTATTTGAACTGAATCAAGAGATTGAAGTCAAGATTATTTGAACTAAATCAAGAGATTGAAGTCAAGATTATTTGAACTAAATCAAGAGATTGAAGTCAAGATTATTTGAACTGAATCAACAGATTAAAGTCAAGATTGAATAATTAGATGGAAGTCAAGATTTTTAAAATTATACCACAAAACTAAAGTCAATAGTCAATATTATTTCTTGTTTGATTTTTATTTACAAAATATGTCACGAGTCAAGAATAAATTGGAGTGCATGGAATAAACTGAGTTTGTGTTACTTTCCAATCATTGGTACTTAAACTATTAATGAATGCATTGTATATTGTATGTGCTACTATATTTTAGTATCCAAATGAGGACTGATGCTTTTAAAATAAACAGAGGTGAAATATATCCATTTTCTATTTCAATTCTTCTATTATTTCTATTTTTTTAATCTATGTATTATTATTCGGTCATACATGTATATATATACATTTTTATAACAAAATTTGCCTACAGTCTAACATGTCCAAAATGAACCAGAATTCAAGACACAGAATTATATTAAATCTTCATCCCAGATGAAGATCATTATAGATTATAATGTAGAAAACTGACAAACATGTTGCTTTCATCCTGATATAAAAAAACCCCATCAGATCCTTATACTTAACTCCCATTAATATTTGTAGGTACACGTATTTTGTATAGATAACAAATATGGATGTACATTGCCATACTACAACAAAAAAAAAAAAAAAAAAAGAAAGAAAAAAAAAACAACATACATTGACCACTGATTTTATAACTTGCCACTTTGGATGAACAACATGATATAATAATGTCTATTATGTGTATTAAGTACTTTTGAAATTTGTAAAATTTTTGTTAGTCCTCATGCTGTTTTATAATGAAAACTACCAGTATATCAAATATAAAATGGGTTTGACTGCAATGTGAAACTTTGGATAAGCTATGGCAGAGCTTTTGGAATTCCGTGTCAGAAATGTAGTAGAATGGTGTTAAACGTCAATATTATTTCATTGCATACTCAGGGGTCACGCTGACTTCAATTTTTTTTTCTCCAAAATTTTCGCCAGAATTATTTTTTTTTCGCCAAATATAATTTGTATGGGCCAAAGGCATTTTCTGGTCTAATTGTAATTTCTGGCGAAAATTTAATAGAAATAAATTGGCTTATAAAATACATGTCTGATGACATGAAGAACAACAACAGTTTTCTTGTTTTATTTCTTTTATTCATAAAATAAATAAGTAATAAGTAAACTGTAAACAAAACCGTCAAAAGCACAAATTTAATTTTTACTACTTCAAAGATCTACCGCCGATAATTGATAATCTCAATATAATTTAGCAATTACCTGTGATTATCCGTAAACACGGCTTGGTAATCACTTGCTTACATCGGTAAATAATCTCGTTAAATGATAAATCCACCTGTAATTAACACCTTCACACGTGGAATTTTGTTTAATCAACATCATGTACATGGCTTTGGTGACCCAATTTAACACTCATTCGGAACTCTCTAGATCTATGGTTTGATAAACACGTAGACAGAGATGGAAACCTGTTGCTTTAACGACTCTCTGCTCATGTCCGTGAAACATAGTGAACCTGTTAATGTAAACATTTTTTTCGCCATGACTTTCGCCGATGTTTATTTTTTATCGCCAAATTTTTTTTTTCTTCTCATTTTGCGAAAAAAGGGAACGGCAGCGTGAACCCTGCGTACTGGATGTTCAAATGCAAGTTAAAGGGAAAATATATCATTCGTTTGCATGGAAACTGACATAACTTTCACACAAAGCAGTAACATTACCAAAGCAGATTTGATCTGATTCTTAAATTGTATATGCCATTGTGTCTTGTTAAAACATACTTATGCATGCTAGATTTTTGTGCCCTTATATTGTACATTTTTTTTGGTCGAAAGAAATTAGGGAAAAAAATAATAATAATAATTCAGAACTGATATAATGAAGTGCAAGTAACTTTATGTCTTGTTTAAACTGAACACATCATGGCATTAAAAGTTTGTTATAGACCTAATATTCATTGTCAAGTATATATCTCAGGATAATTTTGCACTGATGATGGTTTAAAATGGAATTTAATCAGCATGTTCATTAACTTTCATTTGCCATAAACTTTGGTGAGAGGCATGAGTTAAAAAATTCTGTACTTTACCATCACAAAAAAATCATAAAATACTCATGAAATGTGTTTTCTTTCCACATCAATTAACTTTGATGGTACATAGAATTTCTATCAAAATTAATGTTGGCAGGTGTTTCAATGCCTTTATTACACTATTGGATATTGTTTATAAAAAGGTATAAACGCTTTACTACATCAATTGATAGTGGAGACGTGATATAGCATGCTACATGTTGGATCAAATAATTGATCACATAATATTTTGGCTAGGATAAAGAAAATTTTTAACAATGGCATCATGTTTGGAAACATCTCTTTCTACAGTGGGATATATATATAATTAATCTCTACAGACTAAACATTCAGTCATATTTTATTTGATTCTCATTAATTTGATTTATGATTTATTACTAATACTGGTCATGATCAGTAATGAAGCATGTTGCAATCATTGAGTCGTCTGCTTTCAGTACTTTCAGTACTTTGATTTTGACTGGATTGGTAATAAATAATTCAGCTATTTCTTGATCTGATTAATCAGAGGCTAGATAACTATCATGTGTCTGATATATTTTAAGTAATGGTAATGCCTGTATCAGACTAAATCATGATGGATTTTATACATCTATATATAAAGGGCAACAAGACTTAACTGGATACATAACCCTTAATGTGAAAAGATCGATGAATTACTGAGGTAGGATGGGTTTGATGGAATGGTGTTTTATGCACCAGTCAAGATTATAATATAAATATCAAAGTGTAAGTTCTTACATGGTAAAGGTAAATCTAGAGAAATTTAGGAACCATTTACTCATTGTAAAGGAAGAGCGCTCTGGATCTGTTTAAAGTTGTGTTCAAATTTTAGAGCTGTTAATGGGCACTGTGATTTTTTGGTGCATTAGTCCGTTCTATCATCAAGGATCCCCCAAGCCTAGGGACAAATCATTTATATATATCAAAATGTCATATTTGTTCCATATATATATACAATTTCCTCCTGTGCAGTTATCATCCTTATGGAGATACTGAATCACATGATTTGACATTTTATAATATAGAGTGACCTGTGATGGTATTCTTAGAATGTTATCCATGGCCAGTAATGCATGGACCTTTCCTCAGCAATTGTATTAGTTCAAACAGCAGATCCTACTCATCATGAGCTGTATTTTATATATTTTTCTTGTAATCAATACTGATTCTGTGCTGTATATCTGTAATTATAGGCTAGTTAATGTCTGTGTGTAAATAATGTTTTTTGTACAGGATTTGTATATGTATGATATCAAACCAAAATAGAACAAATTAAACAGGATTTAGGAATACACATTTAGTTATTGGAGAGATTTCATAGATATCCTAAAAATATAATTTTGATGATGGCTAGAACAAGCTGATAAAAGATAACAAAACATTAATGTGATTGATCAAATAAATTTAAATTAGATACCCAAGAGCTATCATAATTTGAATTCAGCATTGATTTCTTATAGTGTTTATACACACACCAACATATATATTTTTATTTTGTTGGTGTAAAGAGAGCATTTTAGACTGAGTGGTCCAAAAGTTTTCAGTCACACTTTCTGTCTCTGCTATCAATCACATCCCACTCAGATCCCTTTTGAAAAAGAGTTTATTTGTTTACCTCTTGAAGGTCCAGGGTTTTCTGGGTACTCTGCTTGGTTTCATCCACAATATAATTGAAAGAATCTTGACTATAGGGTCTTAAAACACCATTACTACACTATTAGTTTTTGTGTGTTTTTTGTCAAGCCTGGTATCACCATAAGGTCGAGACTTAGGTGTACTTTTCTGGTGTCAGCGGTGGCATGTCAAAATGTGTAAGTTTATGTTAAAGTAATGTATTTTTTACTCGATCAAAAACTAACCAGGCTAGACAATTAAATCCTTGGAATTCTTGTTTCTGTATAGACATACATTTAAATGTATTTTTGACAGTTACTCCTATAACTTGTAAATTGTGCTTAGACATCACAACATCATGTTTATCACACAGAATTACAAGTAATAGTTCACAAACATATCTAGTGATGATATAATGACTGTGTGGTTAATTTAGGTATTTTTTACTAGTTTCAATCTGCTTTAATTACTTTACAATGTCTTTATATTTTCTTTAATTATTTCAGGTGAAGAAGAGAGTACTAAAATCACCTCCAAAACAAGAATTAGGACCATTTGAAAAATTGTTACATGAAATTAAACAAGGTTATAAATTACGTCCAGTAAGAGATGGCAAACTTGTCGGTAGGTGATGTTTTCATCTGTATATAATATATTCAAACAATAATGTTTATTATTTTTCATTTGAAATGGAAGTGTTTTTTAAAGATAATCACGCCTTTTATTCTCAAAGACTTTAAAGATCCCTGCTATCTGTTCTATACAGGTTGACTTTCAAATTGTGTGGAAGTAATTCAAACTATTATGACCAAAGGGATAGAGTTGAGTTGAGTTAAGTAATGGTGTTTTACGCCCCAGTCAAGATTCTTTCACTTATTTCCAGAAAGTAAGTTCTGGGATGGTGGAGGAAACCGGAGGGCCCAGAGAAAACCACTGACCTATGGCAAGCGAACTGAAACTGTCTCACACTAGGACCTGTTCCGAGTGGGATTCGAACCCAGATGGTGAGAGGGGCTGTAATCCATAAGTGCGCGCTTTAGTCCAAAGTAATAGAGTTGATTCTTATAACGGAAAACCGTAAAATCACAAATGATGGTCAGGGATTAATTTTGCTATTTCAGTTTGTTAGTAGATTATTTGGATTTATAAATTGCCATCAACAATATTTCTTTTCCAAGGCCCTAAGAGCGATTTATTTTCAAGAAAACATATTTCCAAGAAATTTGCACCCAGTAAAATCTTTACACCATTAATATAATTGATTCTACAGAAATAAAAAACATGAGTTGTTGTTCAATTTTGTTAATACATAGCTTTGCAGGATTTTCTTCTTAAAATGTTAAAATGAATTTTAAGTTATGTTTTGCAAGCTACCAGGATTCAGAAACTAGGTATGCTCAATTACTTTTTAATCTTAGAAAGATTATACCCATCATTTCATTTTAATTTACTTTCATGTAATTAATGTGTTTGTATGTTTTCAGTTGAAACTTCAAGAACCAAATTGAACAATGATGATATCTATGAAAATCCACTACCCTGTTCGCAAAATAATCAAACCTGACTACGCTAATCTACTCGATAGTTTTGATGTAAGTTTTGTAATTCTTTATCTCTAATTGTAATGATTTTTATCATGTATGGTCAAGGTGCCCCTGACACTGCCTAAAAATTAAAAACATTGTATTACTTGGTCATATATCATTCATATAGTGTTACTATATTTGTTTAGCTAAGAAAACAATTTTTTACTTTTTGATTGTAACATTTTTATATGTTAAAAAAAGTATGCAGTGCACTTGACACCACCAAAAATCAAGTTACTTTTTTATTTGGCCATATATCTTTAACATAGAGTTGCTTTATTTACTTTACTAAGAAATATTTTACTTCTGACTGTATCATTTTTATCATGTTACAAGGACAAAGTATGGTAAAGTTCCCCTGATACAGCCAAAAATTAAAGATTTTATTACTTGGCCATATATCATGGATAAGTTTTACTAAGAAAAACATTCTTTACTTTTATTTGTATTATTTTGTATCATGTTTAAAGGAGAAGGTATTGTAAGGTGCCCTTGCATTGACAAAAATTAAAGATATTTATTTACTTGACCATATATCATTGATATAGATGTGTTATTTATACATACTGGTATATGTGATTGTTTTACTATGACAATCAGTTATTTTGATTCCAGTTGGCATCATTCGTGGCATCAAGATGGCATTTTTTAAACAGGTTTGTTGTTTTCAAAGGAATTTGCAAAAATATGCATTTTTGACATACACATGGTTTGTTTTGTCACAAGGAAAACACTTATATGCATCTTTTGACTCAAACAAGTTATTGCTACAGGAAGCCAAAATGTTTCTTCCAAAATAAGTAGTTAGAGCCATTGATAAATTGCACAGGTTTTCCAGCAGCAAAAACTACATAAAAATTGTGCAATGTTTTGCTTAACTGGCTATAATCAGCTGATGTACCTCTTCCATCTCTGATATTTAGGCTTTATAAGTATGTATTTTTCTTTTTTTTTGGTACAGTATTGTCAAGGTTTTACAAAGTCACACATACAAAACAGTACTTGAGGTTGATTGGTCATGTCTCTAAAATACTGGAGGTTGATTGGTCATTATTTAACAGTACTTGAAGTTGATTGGTCATCACTTTACAGTACCTAAATTTGATTGGTTATTACTTTACAGTACAAGAAGTTGATTGGTCAATAGTTTCTTACATATACTTATATATCATGAATATATTTACTTTTGTAGGATGATGATACAGATGATTCAGTCAGTCAGTGTTCTCGTCGTTCCAGTGTGGCCTCACCGTCACCAGATAGAGAGACTCCTGCCTGGAGAAGAAACAGTAATGCTTATATATTATGTCATTTAAAATGAATATTATATACAGATTATTCATTTTGTCTGGAATTACTACAACAGTTAAATGATCATTGTTATCCAATTTAAACAATTCAATGCTTAACTATTATGAATCATATGACAATAATTTGTCTATCCCAACAGATTCATGCCTAATAGTTATTTAACCATAACTACTCTATCTCAATAGTTTAGTGCTAAATTAATATAAAGTTTTATTTAATCACAAATAAAGATTCCAAATACTAATGACAGTATTTACAGTGTGTGAATTATAGAGTTTAAAGAATTGTTGTTGTATTAGTGTTGTCATCTCATAATACCTGTAAGTGAAATAACTTTGACTACAAAAGCAAACCAAATGATTTTAGTACACTCTTTATTGACTCCTAAACTACAGTAAAACCTTGTTTTTATGCCCCTTGATAACTTTGCCATCTTTTTTTTCACTACATTATTTAGAAATCACAAAATCCATTTATTTTAGGTTTTCTTTCTTTATTTTTCCTCCCCCAAATTATCACCAGATCCCTTTAGATTGCAAAAAATTGACTGAATAAAATGATGGTGATGAATCAGGATTTTACACTACATGTTAAGATGTTATGTATAGTAAGCCATGATTACTGAACATCCCAAGATTGAAATTTATATTTTTATGAACAATACTTTCTCCTGTATATTTGAACACATAGGACCTGTCTCTCAATGAATGGAAAATACCTGATAACCTGTAATCACGTATTACACCTTCCAGACATTATATTTAAATATCAATAAAAATATTTATATATTTTTGTTTCCCTGAATTTTCCCATTATACATGCTAGGGTTAATTGTTAGTCCATTGTGTGGTAATATAAAGCTTTTTTTAAATTTCTGAATGTATGGACATGTGAACAATGTGGATACATTGCTTCTATAATCACATCACCAAACAATACTGCATTGTCTGCAAGAAGTTTGGGATTTCAAAATCAGTTTTCCTGACATGTGTTTTTCTTTTCTTGTCTTTTTTTGTTTTGCTGTTTCAGTCATTAACTTGTATCATTAAGTGTTTTTGATTTCATTGGCTGTTTGTGGTACATTTATGTTTTTCAGTTGCCTTTTTTTCCTTCTATTATAATCCATATTACCCATTAGTCCCCTATACAATTATTTAAGAGCAAAATTGAATAAATATCATCCCTTTTGCATGTGTACTCATGACTCTTATGTTTCCCTTATATTTATACATAATAAAGTTTGACCAAGCTTGTTCCGAGTGAATGTTTAAGAAAAGTGATAAAAAATTTACATTATAAAAGAAATTTACAAAAGTCTACATTTGCTTGAGGTATTTAGAATTTCTCTAAAGTTAATTTCAAAGTTTATTTTTTTGATTTATCATTTAATCATTTGATATATGTTTTTGTTTTTGTATTTTTCTTTCTGAAGTTATGAGAGATGTTTCATCATTACAAGACAGACAGGCTACACTACAGCGACGACACACCATCATGGTGTGTGAATCACCTGACAAGGTATCTCCAGAATCTCCAATACAAAAACAGACTATATTTGAGACTGATGAAACTTTTGTGGAACCTCCTTCAGATAAAAGTTCTAGTTCTGGGCATGAAACTGGTGTAAAGCTCAAGAGATCTGTGCTTGTTTCTCGTTCGCATGCTTGTAATTCAGAAGTTAGGAAAAGACTAAGCTTGAAATTGCATGGTTCGCCTGATGTACCAGTTCAAGTAAAAACGCATGTTAATGCATGTTCTTTACATACATCCAAGACTTCACCAAGTGAAAGTACTGTTCATAATAATTCTGATAATGTGCGACGGAAATCCTTAGGAAGAAGGATTTTGGTGTCAAAGTCCTCACAGCCAGTTCCTATACCCAGATCATTAAGTGCTGAATTACCATCAAGACAAATGCCTAAACCTGTGCCAAGGTCTGATTCATCCTCAGAAATTAGACCAAGGCCACGACCAGTTCAAAGGTCATCAAGCACATCTGTTTTACTAAGTTCTAGTTTATCTTCCAAAGTTTCAGAGGTACGTCCAGTACCAAAACCTCGTGAAAGGTCCAGATCACCTAGTCAAAGACAATCATCTGATGTTGTTACAAATGAATCAAGGCCAGTACCTCGACCACGTGAGAGGTCAAGGTCACCCAGTCCAAACAGAACTATTACTGAACAAACTCCTGGTTCTAGACCTAGGCCAAGGCCTCGAGAGAGGTCAAGGTCACCAAGTCCAGATAGACTTGGATCATCAGAAAGAAAAATGAAACCTATTCCAGCACCGAGGACAGTTATATCTCCTGTAGAGGGAAGTCAATCAGATACTGTTTCAAATTCAGCAACTTTATCAGACTCAGTACCAACAAGAGTAAGACAGAGGCCAGTTAGGAGGGCAAATAGTCATCAGATATCACGCCATACTACAGACTTGAGCCATTTAGGTGCAATGCATGACTGTCAGAGTGAATCAATGCATGAGTCAAAATCTAGTGTTTTGAAAAGTGTGACTGACAATTCTGAAGAAGTTTTTGTGGATGATGAAAAAACAAATGAGAGATTACTACCATCAGCAGCAACTAATGATATGTCACCTACACTTTCTGAGCTTAATGTTCAGGATTTATTACTTGTAAGTAAGAGTGTAACTACACTTCAAGAGGAGGCTGTGTCTGCTACTAACAGAGTTATCAACCCTGATCCTAGTCAAGACTCTTGTTCTGATTCTGTGAGTACCTAACACTACACTCTTTAACAACTTTATTGGAAAGACAAATGCAGATTAATTTAATCTAAAAATTTCAGTTTAAAAATGCAAACTGTTAACTAAAAAATTTATTGTACACAGAATTTAAGTTTAAAGAGTGATGTAACAAAATCACTTAAATATCTCTCAAAACTTTTAGAATAGCTGCGAAAATGTTTGTTTTTAGGTGTACTGAAATTAAGCACAGATAACTGAATATTTTAAATATAGAGAAAAAGTTAATGATAACAATAGACTTTGATAGCAATCACTTCTAAACATTGATTTTATTGGCTAGTATTGATATCTTAGATTTTTTTAAATCATTTTAGTATCTTCGAATTAGATTGCTTGAAATTATTTACTCATTAGCAATTTAAAACAATGCTAAACATTTCAGTAAATATATCCACTGGTTTACATTGGTAAAATGCTTTGGGTGTTACAAATGTATTTATTAATTATTAAAGTTAATTGTTAGAAAATAATAATTTTTTTTTTTTTTAAATTAGAGTAAAATGCATTTGTCTTACCAATTCTGGAAAATAACAAGTTTGATTTTGATGTTGTGATTTAAAAATATTAATGATGGAAATTTTAATTTTTCTGAAAATTTTTATGTGTTGTCAGATTAATTTTGTTGTTAAAACTTACGGCAAATTAAAAATTATATAAAATAAGAAAAATAAATATATCATCAAAATAAATGAGTTGATAACTAGCATTATTTTTTTTAATTGATTATTTTCCAGTCAGGGTTTTTATTATGTTTTTTTTTTCAATTTTTTATATCATCTTTTGACTTTTTACAACTAGGATATAAATATTGACAAGCTTCATAAGGTATGATGGGACATCACTTTCTCTATAAATCTTTACATATTTAGTTTTCTTGTTAGTTTACAGTGTGTTTTTCTGACCTATCTTTATATATATATATATATTTACATATATGCATATGTTTCTTCAACTTTTTAAAAAACATTTCATCAATCACTTTGACTCATAGAAAAAAAGACAATTAATCTTAGGTTTAGATATGATAACTTTAAAAATTCCAGTAGAAGCTAATTTAAATTCTTTATCAATGCACCTTGCTTTCCTGTGACCAAATTTTCTAATTTTATAGGTCAAGAACATATACATGTATATACTTTTCAAGACCATAAATTAAAGGAGGCTCCTGTGACTCCATCATCAATGTGTATTCTTAAAAAGATATTTATTTACAACTGTGGGTTCTACTTATGTCCAGTGTTTGTTGGAAAGTAATTTTTCTTGACCTGGACCAATTCTAGATTTCTGGTTGCCTGTAACATGCACCTTGATTTTAATTGGTGATATTAATGTGTGACATTTTAACCTGTGTGCTAGCATTCAAAACTGCAACAAAAGGGCTTGGCAAAATATATAACAAATGACTTTTGTACCAAGGAACATGTTCTTGTTGAATCTACTTATATAGTATACATTCAATGAGAGGTAAAAAGTTGCCACTGGATTTTTTGAAAATGGTCCTGTCTGTTTTGTTGAAAACACCATTACACAACCATGGTAACATGAAAAATGTGACAACAAATTTAATTCTCTTTTCTTACAAAGTAACCATCATAAACTGATTTAACTTATTCCACTCTAGTAGTATTAATTAATTAGAATTAAGTCACCAAGTTATCTCCCTTCTCTCAGACCGCTTTGTTGTAATTGCATGAAATTTAAACCAGTTGAAAAATGAAGATTTTACATCAATAATTGATTGTAAGATTTAGACTTTTTTGTATTTGTAACATTTTTAATTTTTTATTTTAAGTTATAGAATGCTTAAAAATATATTCCAAAAATATATTCCAAGTCTACAAATTAGGAATTTTCATATTATAGACAAATAAAATTTTTTTTTTACCTATATATTTTACAACATGTATATATTTTGAATTTTAATGGTGCAAATTAAGATTATATATAATATATTAAATATATAATGTTTTTGATTAATGCAATTTTTTGTGCATTGGATAATCCAGAAGTTAATTAATCTGTGTGATTTTATAACAGCATGGTTTTGTGTATTGATAAAATTAAAAGTAAGATTGCACTTTCATACAGATATTCACAATTATGTGAATGGAGCAGGAGCTGGTTTGTTAATGCTTTTCAAGCACCATGGAAACAGAAGCACACACTATATAACTGGTTTAACAAGAAATTTAGTGTAGATTATTTGTTTAACAGATTTGGAATTTTTGAAAAAATTGTTACTTACAGTTTTTGAAATGGAATAGTTTTTAAAACTTTATTTGAAATAAGTTCAGACACTGCAAATCAAACATAGAATATTAAATAGTATTTGTGATATTGATATGATTCAGTTTAAGATCACATGATCACTTTATGCAAAATAATCTTGATTCAAGAGTCAATCAATCCAGAATTTATGATTTTCAAAATTAAGAAATATTTTGCTGATTGTTATCGGAACAGTCTAACACTTTCTTGGGATTGTTTTAGATATAAAATAGAAAATTATCAAATGTCTCGAGGTTTTCTGAAGAATTATTCCTTTCTTAAAAAATTGATTTTTATGTGTGTTTTTCAGAATTTTCTAACTTAAAATTATCTATAAAAATTTTATAAATTTACATTGATTTTTTATAAAATTTTTGCAGTAATGAATAACTTTATTCCAGCAATTATTTAACATTCTGGCAGGTATCGGGTTTTACTTGCTAATTATTGTGTTTTCTATTGAAACGTGTTTTTGATTTTCTTCTTGTATATAACATAATTATGTATTTTTCATGTTACAGAACATATTATGCTTTATTCAACAAAAATACTTGTATGTCAAGCTCATGTATTTTCTTCTCTACATTCATCACATGTTTTGTTTTCTGTTAATACTAGAAATGGCAACATCCTATAGAGTGTTTGTCCTTGAACTTGGAGGAAGTCAGCCATATAAGGATGGTCCTCACTAAAGCAGAGTTAGAATCCATTATAAACAATACAGAATTGTATACATTGATTTCTAAAGGAAAGGTAAGCATGAAACAAAAAAGTGAACATTCAATAAATTGTAGTGGATTTTGTGCTTGGCTTATTGTGGCTTTTAAGTTTTAAAGTGGTTTGAATTACTGAATTTGAAAGTCTGACAAAAAATTCTATGGACAGCACTTGTTACAACTCTGATGGTTCTGTGGACTCATTTAATGTTAGCCTTTTTATGTAACCTACCTTCCAGTACTATAAAAATGATAGAACTTGGAAAATAATATTGCCACTTGAATTTATTTTTTCTCTTAACAGTAGCTGTTTGAAAATGTACTAAGGATTATTTTTGCACATTTGGCCACTCTAAGAATTTTTCAACAATTAAAAACAGAATTATTTGTTTTAAATTTGAACCTTAACACTTTATTAGGCAGAGTTTGAAGCATCCATTACTCTAAAATATACTGTTAGTATGTTGTAGTGAATTCTAAATAACATTTTGTTTATAAGTTTTGTATACTTTTAAAAGGTCAGCCATTTTCTCTGGGAACTATGTTTAGAACTGACCATTTTGAAATAAGGAAAGATTCTTGTCACAGGTGTAAAACACTTTTATTTCAGTACTCAACTCCTTCCTCATACATTAGATTATACAACTTGAAGGTGAAGATCACAAGATCAAATCTTACGTCTTTATGACACAGTTCTCTGCTCCTTATCTCCTACATTTTCAGATGGATTTCAATTGAAACTTGTCATAAATGTAAATCAGCATAAGAGGATGTGTCATGAGGAATGTTGCTTAAAAAGGCTTAAGGTCAAGGTCAAGGTCAACAAGGCAAATATTAAAACAATTAGTGTATTTTATATTGATATATAATTCCTTCCTTACACTACATTCTTAACCACAATCAGGGCATATTACAGAGTTCTGAGCATTGTTTGTGAACTTGCTGACTTTTCTCTTGCATAATTTATAATTTTTAAAAAATTCCATTGTAGCTGTGTTTTACTTGTAAAACTGTAAAGTTTTCAATGTTTGGACAGTGGGGAACGAGATGTAAAATCTGTAAACGTAATGTGTGTAACAATTGTCTACGTAAAGTAAGTTATAATTTTAGCCATATATATTGTTCACATGAAATTTATACTCATTGCATCTACAGATAGGGCTTAAACAATCTACTAGTCTCCTTGTGTTAGCGCTTAGACCAATAAATTTATCATTCAACGGAACTATTCAAATAAGGAATTATTTTAAGATGAGTCTGTGAAATGTCTATTAAAATAATATTTAGAACTAATTGGGGTGTAAACGATACAATGTACTTGGTCAATGTAGATTGTGTTCAACATGTATTGTTTAGAATTCAAAAGATGGCTGCCATTGCAATAAAGAGAAAATAACAGATATGTAGAAACCATCAAGATATATTTTCATGGATTGATTTAGTTTCATATATAGCCATGAATTATGGTAACAGAGATTTTAAGAGATTTATTTTTCATTGGCTTATTTGGTGGTACTGTTTGTTTTATATTTATGTTTTTATGAAATTTACCAGTATCAGTAATCTTTGGAAAAAAAATTAATTGTTATAAGAATCAAAATAGGGTAGAATTTCATATGTTGGCTTAAAAATATCATTCAGCACACTTTTTTCGATGGGAAATTTTAATTCTTTTTTATTTCAGATGAATATACCAATGGATCATTTCCAGAATATTCCTGTTCACACTCTTAGTCCAATTCCACTTAATCAAGAAACTTTAGATATTCTTAAAGTTTATGAAAGGTTTGTATTACTAATAAATGTTAAATATTTTACCTTCATTTTTAATTTCAATAATAAAATAGTTTAGTATTGTGCATTATGCTCCAGTCAAGATTCCTTCATTTATATGGATGCATTCCATTTGGAATGGTGGAGGAAGTAGGAGTACCTAGAGAAAGCACTGGCTATGGCAACCAGATTGTTGACACAGTAGGATCTGTATGAGGGGGATTTAAACTTAGTCTTGAGATTCATAATTCTTGGCACCTTTACCACCTTTTGAAATATTTTTTGCTATTGCTTTGCAAATAAAATATATATTCATAATAACTAAAAATGAAAATTCATGTAGATAGATTGCTATTTAAAATATGTTAGGCTGTTGAGAAGCTGTTCTGATAAGTGAATTTTTACCCTTGTAGACACATGTTTTTTAAATTCTTTAAAGCCGGTATAAATATGAAAGCCTTTATTATATTTTTTTTTATTGCTTTTTTTAGCACTGGATCTGTTCCACATTCACCAAACATGCAAAGAAAACAACAGCAAAAATTAGAAAATAAGTCACCAAAGAAACAGTTACAAAGATCACATACCATATCATCAGGAACACAACCACCAATGTTACCAAATAAAAATGTGCTTAAAGGACCTCAAATGAGTATATGCTGTGATTGTAAAGGAATGATTATGGAGATTATACGGACAAGTCGTAGTTCTATTGCACTTATAAACCAAAGACAGATTCAACCACCTCCCAGAACCCGCCGATCTGATAGCTCTGAGGATACATCATTAAAACGACATTCTTCATTCTCTGCCAACTTTAAACAGTTCTTTACTTCAAGTTGAAAGTAGATATGTGTTCATACAAATATAAATAACGCAGTTTCTCTGGATCTTCACAAATTCAATAAAGATTTCAGTTTCTATGTATTGTTCCATATATTTATCAATTATATTAGTTTAAAGAACTTCCAGTTTTAATTGGAAGAGACTTATTAAATTTTATCACACACACACACACACACACACACACACACACACACTAAAAGGAACCTTCCTGTCTCAATTCCTATTGTAGGATGGATTGTTATAGCTTTTTTAGTGCGCTGGAAACTAAGATTAATCTACAGATATTATTCATGAGTTGAAATGGCACTTTTTGTGATAGAAAAGCTAATTGTGATTATTTTGTGATGTTAAATTTACTGTTTAGGAATGTAAGAAAATCATGAGAAGTACCTTGTGAAAAATTTAAAATTTGTATAAAACATTATACTCAAAACAACGCTAACCCTTATAAAGTATTATTAAAATAAGGTAAAATTATAGAACAAATATCCAAGAAATTATGTATAAACTGCTTAACTGACATTTAAGTAATTGTATTTGGATTTTTTTCTTGTATATTATATTTCTTGTGTGCGGAAGAGAAGAACAGAACAAATTAATCACAATCAGCTGGGCTGGAAATACAGATGTGTTCTTATTATCAAATGGTTTTTTTTAATTCATACCTTGAACAAAATCAAATTTTGCATGGCATTTTTTGCTGCTTTATTCCTTATAATTTAAGTATGGTTTTTATTGAATTTGTATAATTGTAATTAACAAAATACTTTTTTTTTTACTTGTTTACACTGATTTTTACCACATTTATTTTCATTTTGTCAAATATTTTATCAAACATTTTGATATTTAGATCTGATAGAATTTTCAACAGGGTTTTTTTTTTATATTTATATACAGGAAGCAAATCAAAGGTTGTAATTGGTGATCAACAGGGTTAAATTTTTTTTATTTTACAAAATTTATACATTTATTGGAGACATTCTGCTTTCATATTTATTATGATGTAACAAATTTTTAAGTTCCTCAAATTATATATATATTTCCTCAGTGACTTTAATCAGAAAATTAATGTTTTTACTTCTTAAATTTTTAAAATGCTCTCTTAATTCATTTTGTAATTGGATATAAAACAGCAATTTTTAATCCTGCCATCCACCGGAATTGTCAACATGATCTACAACATTTTCTCCATCTTTTGTTGAAGATTTTAGAAAAGAGCGTTTTGCATTTTTGCAGTTAAGACATTAAACTGTATGAAACTTCTTGATTGATAATAAATGATAATTGCTTTGATCATTTCTGAGATTTATTAAAATGTTCATTTCATTCTGCACAACCTTTTAGACCAATAATCAGCTCTTAACAATTTATACAGACCCATTTACAATTTTGACCATTTTCACAGATAAGATAAATGTAATTCATAAAATTTCTGTTAGAGTTTAGCAATTGATATATCAAAGTGAACTGATTCAAAATGCACCATTTCCCCAATACATTTTCACAAAATTGTAATCACTCCAATTAAATGAGATTGTTTGCAAAAAATTAAAATGCAGCATGTTGAATCTTTTTTTTTTTCTCTCTGAATTTTAGTATTTTTGCAACGAATTCAGTTTTCTTATAGATATTTATATATTTCATATTGAAAATAATTTAAATCTGCCATATGTAATGATATCATTTTATTCCGTTTTAGAAATATGTCTCCAGCATTTTATGTTCAATGTTTCCATATTGTTAGGAGAGAACAACAGTTATCACAAACTTCTATTTCAATATATTAAAACTAACAAAGATTTTGTTAGAGATTCTATAATTATTCTAGATAGGTTTGGTTTTGACTACGATAATCCTCAATATATTGATTTTAAGTCATAAAAAAGGAAGTTTTTGATTTTGGAAGGAATATGTCAAAGGTCAAGATCACTTTCTCTTACAAAAATGAGTTTTGATGGGATTTCGTCAATCTTCATATACTGATAATGAAGCCTCAATTGTTTTGTCGTATTATCATAATCCCTCTCTCAGTAAATTTTTTTTAATAAGAGAACATTATAGAATCTCGTTTTTCAAAACACTTCTTTTTTTAACTTTTATTTTGCATTTGGCTACATACACAAATCATTTCCAAAATTTAATGAACATGAAAATGAAAATTATAGTTTCAGTTGAACTTGAAATACATGTAGAATATGTACACAAAATGGCAAGATTCCTTAATTGCAATTACTTTTCCACATAGAAATATTTTTTCTTGAACGTAATTTAATGTGATATACAGAATAATATCTGATAACTGTTGTTTTACTTCACCTCACTGTAAAATTAAGATAGGTTTATATATGTATATAAATGTTTATATATTGTAAATGTTTTAGCTGTTGTTATACTTTAGAGCATAATAATACACTATATATATATATATATATACATACTTGTAGTAGAGTTTAATTATAGAATATTTATACAAGAAAGACAACTCTGAGTTGTGTTTATATGTCTATGTAAAGTTGTGTTTCTATGATGTAATCTTTCTAATTGACATCTTGTTGGAATTCTTCACAAATTTATAAAATAACAGATTTAGCATTAGTGAACATTCATTAGTCACAAAGGAAACAATCATATACTTTTAATTGTGTTTCAAGTTTAATTTGGCCAATATCTATCCTCATTGACTTGCACATTTGAAATTAGCCATAAGAGAACAAATATAAAGTAACTATAACAAATTGATGTATGATTTAAAAAGTATATCTGCGTAATTTGAAAGTGTTAAATTAGGTTAACTTTTGTTAAACAAGGAACTAGAATGAAAATTCGGATTTTTAATCGGCATTAAACAAAGTCATACAACATTATGTTTAAAATGAACCAACTTTTACAAAATTCTTGATAGTGATGTGTAATCATTATATATTGGACTGTGCACCTAGTGCATTAAATTAGGCATATATAATCAAAATTTAGATTTACAATATGAAATATTCAGCAACTTGTAAAAAAGTTCATTTTAGTAACTTATTTTTAAAATAATATGAGAAAGCGTTTGTGAATAGATATATTTAGGTTTTTACTTAGAATACATATATGTGTACATATTACATACTTTGTATATCAGGTTGATAATATAGAAATCATTTTTTATCGACTCATTATGCAGTGTAGGTTGTGATCAGTTATCTGCCCCTTGCATTCATTTTATTCCATTTTGATATTTATAATTAATTGTAAATATTGTAAGTTACTTGTTACATATAGGGGCTTTCACAATGCTTTAAATGATTTTGATTAGCAATATATTATAATTTAATTATCATTTTTCTAGAGAGTTGTGAACAAATTAATTTTTGAAGATTTTGAAGATGTTTTAAATTGGATTCATTTATATATATGGTACAATACCACATGGTACTTCTTAATACAATAGTATATAACAAATACCTGCTAAATTTTGATGTGCCAGATGTGCACATTTCGGAAAATCTATCCTACATATTGAATACTGATGTTTCTACAGCTTGTGATAGAAACTCTGTTCTCTAGGATTTTCCAGAATCACACAATATTTCTAGAAAATTGGAAGATTCTGTGACCAATGGAATATAGTCATTCTGTTAGTTATTATATAGAACACAGGTGCCATTTTTTGTGTGAAGATTTTAGACCAGAGTCAGAGATAAATGTTCAAAACCATATTAGTTAAAGATAAAAGTAAGTCATTTATAAGGAAAATACAAAGAAACAGTGCATTTGTAATTTTTTGTGGAAGATAGAAAGGTATGAAAGGGGGAAAATTATCCACAGAAGTAGATTTATCTTTTTCTGAAAAAAATTTGAAGTTTCTTCCAGAAATTGTTTACTCTGTTTGACTTTAGGAATATTTAGCCTTTTAAAATAGTCTACAAACATTCAGAATATTCAACAACCCTTTTTATGAAATTCACAGTAAATATGGTTTCTATAAAAAACTTATCATCATCATTGTTTTATTTATCAGTTATTATTGTTTTGCAATTTTAATAGAAGCTTTGTATTGCATTTACATTTTCCAGTATACAAGATTTTTTTGTAACTTTTAATCGTTAAAATTCAAGCATTTTGCTTTCAACACTTATATCCCCAGAGCTTTGTTTTCATTGTACAAGATATCATGGAAAAATATTTATCATGGTAAACTGAATGAAATGTACTGCTACTTTGATTATACAAATATTAAATATTTTTATTATTTGTATTTGGAAATTAAGAAAATCAGATTTTTTTTATAATTAAGTCAGAAAACTGGAATAACTAACAAAGGGATTGTTATTAACAGGTTTTTTAAATATAGGACAACTAACATTAATGTTGTATTGAAACTTGTATAAATACAATAGCTAATGACATCTTGATATAAGTGAAATAATGTAATGATGTATGGTCATTTATATAACCACAAAAGCTGGTGGCATCTTGATATAAGTGATTCAATCACAATTGCTTTGAACAATCAATCACTATTGTCAAAAAGAAACATGTACCCCATTACCTTAAATATTCAGAGCAATTTTTGTCATGCTGCTGTAGTAAAAGACTTGTATGGTAGCAGTAATTTTGGTAATTTTTTTATATAATTTTTTTTCTTTTTTTAAGTAATTTTTTTTAAAAATTCAGTTGATTTTTGAAGATGAACAAATAATTTAATGCATAATGATATAGAAGTTTATTAGATCTGTAAAAAGTTTATAAAGTTTTCATATTGACAAGTTATATATTATTATTTGTTATGAGTGAGAATTATTTTGTGAAACATAACATCAAAATCTACATCTTTATGGAATTGTTTATCACCTTGGTTACCATGGTTACTTTAAAAGAAGTAAAAGTGTAGTGTAGGTCATACAATTACTATACAAAATTAGAATCTCCATATTGGAAAAATCCAGGTGTTTTTATTTATTTATTTATTTATTTTATTTTATTTTATTTTTTTTTTTTGTGCAGAGAATTGCAGGAACACTAAATAGACAAGATTCTTCAAATGTTATTGCTTCATATGACATAGTAACAGCATACCTACTGAACACAGTATATGTGAACTTGATTACTCTATGTAATGGTCTGTCCTGAATAGAAATGTACCAGTGGCTTTTCATCCCAAAGAAAAATAAATCTGACATTGAACAAGATGGAAATTAACAATTCCTAAAATGTAATGATTTTGATGGTATGCAATGCAAAATATTTGTCTTTAAAAGTTAACATTTGTCATGTTAATAAAACTTTCATTGTTGCAAATTTAAAGATGTTTACCCTAATGAAGAGAGAAATTGATATGGTTTATGTTTAAGTTTGTGAATTAAAAAGTGTGTGTGTGTGTGTGTGTGTGTGTGTGTGTGTGTGTGTGTGTGAGGAGGAGGAGAGAGAGAGAGAGAGAGAGAGAGAGAGAGAGAGAGAGAGATCATATATGACATAATGAATATGCATGATTAAGAAGTGAAATTCTTTAGATAAGAGAATATGAATATTTGATTTATAAAAGAATGGTCAGTTACTAGTCCCTCTAAAGCAAAAAGTCATAAGATTAAATATTATCTTTTACATGTAATTCTTCTTCAGTTTGGACATATTTCTAAAATTCCAACTTCATAAACAATGTAATATGTTTATCCCACCATATTCATAACTATTATCCAAGTGTTCAACAGCAAATGAATTACATGAATTGTAAGCC
Source organism: Tegillarca granosa (assembly GCA_029721355.1). Classification (NCBI taxonomy): domain Eukaryota; kingdom Metazoa; phylum Mollusca; class Bivalvia; order Arcoida; family Arcidae; genus Tegillarca; species Tegillarca granosa. Next base: position 19,861,995 of record CM056603.1, on the reverse strand, counting down.
TGTATTAGGGCAGTTCCCACCTCAGATTTTTCATTCGTCAAAACTCATATAAATGTTATTAATCAATGCATTTGTTATAAAGTAAAGAATCCATATTTATAGAATTTTAATGTTTTAAAAGTTGCTTTGTAAAAATAATAATAAACCCATGTTTCAATTTATTATGGCTTTTTTATTATTATTCTTTATTAAAGTGTATATTTATTAAAGCAGGATAACTTATAGCATTTGTGGTTTTGATACCTGTGGTTCAGCTGTTAGTGTTTCAGTACATGTATTATATGCAATGTATTGGGAAGGTGTTCATTACTAAGGCATATTATATCATCTTCTGCTGGAAGGACTTTAACAGATTTCTAATGCATATCTGGAACAAAATAGGTCCAAAATAACCAGTGAATATTTCCAGGTGATTAGCTGAATAAACTGTACTTTTAAATAATACTAGAACCTACTATCTGATCTGTTTGGAAAAAGCATTTGTCAACTTGAACTTGTATCTAGATGGAGATGTTAGTTGACAAATCAGGACAGCATGTTTTTCAGAGTTTTTACAAAAAGTAATCGATTACTTTACATTTTCAAGACAAAAGTTAGTGAAAGGAGAAAACCAGAGTATATAATAGGAAGACATCCAAAGAATCATACCTCCTTCAGTGTAGATGCCATGAAGATGAAACATGTCTCTTTGATGTTTCCAGGATGCATTACCTATTGTATGGATGGTACTTTGTGTTTGGACCTAAATTTTTCTTAAATAACACAGCAAAAGCAAAAATCAAGATTATTTTATATATATCATGTGGAGGAAATGATAGAAGAAAAAATCTGACTTTTAGCAAGTGCACCTTTACAAATTTCTGACACTAAATTTTGCTTGCATGAAATCCAAACCTTGCTAAAGATGAGCAAAAAAATCTATTAAGTCTACACTTTGAATCCCTTGACTACTGAAGGTAAAGAGATAAAATACAAACAAGTTAGTATAACAAAATAGATTTAAAAAAGTACAAATATACAAGTCTTTATTAAAAAATCATAACAGTGAGTAAATAAATAAACAACATGTTAACAATTGTGGATAATGTGAAGTGGATATACATAACATATAATCAAACACAGAAAACTTGGATTTATGCTGAAGAAATCAAACCCATTTAATCATCAAACATAAGAGAACAAAAATAAATACGTACATACATTCACAAATATTAATATATATACATGTATACACACAATGAAGTACAGCTGACTAGTACATCTGGCTACATAAAACAGCAAGAGCTGGCCAGGACATAAAAAACAGCAAGAGTTAGCCTGGGCAATGAAGCTCACACATGATCTGGAAAATTACCACAAAAAAATCAACTATCAAAAAGTAATGACAATAATTGAATGTATTCAACAACATTTCTTTGGAAATAAACCTAAATGTAATATCTGACAATGTAAAGAACTAATTGTTTATAATGATGACTGATGATGAGGACAGATTAAAAATAAAAAAATACAGGTGAAATGGTGAAAAAGACTCAATATGAAAAAGAGATCATTAAAAATGATTATCTTTTCAAATAAAATTTGCATTGAGTAAATGAGATTCTTTTTATCGTTTCTTAGTAGGTTGAAAGGGGGGGGGGGGGGGGGGGGGGGGGTATTCCATACACAAGTTTATAAGAAGTGTTTCTTATCTGCTTTGTAGTAAGTAGAGTATCCTTATGCCATTTTAACATTTTAGTTAGATGTTGAAGATTAACATAATAAACTAATCTATTATAATCATATAAAGACAACCAGTAAAGGCAATGGTAAGAAAAATAAACTATCTTAAATGTGGTAAACTAATGTGTAATCCAGTGGTGAAAACCCCTCCAGTATACAAATTTTTATGTCGTGAAACTTTATACAAACAATAAAATTCTCAAACTACATAGAGATTCCATCCATTTTTTTTACTGACCTATATCTGCATTAAATACACGGAATATTACTTTGTAAAATGATGACCTCTTTTAAGAGGTGGTTGCATAGACAGCATACATGTATTATGTTTATCGTGTATCAAGTTGCCCTGAACATGTAATTAATTAAAGCCAGGGGGCCTTTCAGATTCACACCATTATGTTACATTTTCAAATGTAAGAAAATACAAATTTTGTGCATAAAACTTTTTTTGCAAAAACACTGAAATCCCCATCTGAATCTTTTTTTTAATACTCCTTGTTAAATTGCTAGAACATTTCTCATAAAAACCAAATCCAATGGCAAAAAAAGTGGTGGTAAATGTGGTATAATTGTGAGTGAAGCGAGTTTCATTTCACTAATACATGTATTTATAGGGATTTTTGTTACTTTTATAGAGGCAAGACTAAAGTTAAAACAGTTATTACAATAAACTAAACATATAAACATAAAAAAAATTAAAAATGCAATTTACTTGGTACATGTGCATATAAGTAACATTTCAAAATCTGAATCACCATAGCATGAAAAAAAACTGAAAAATACTTAAATATCATTAAATGCAAGTCAAACTTGTAATGCTATACTTGCAAATTAGGTTTTTACTCAAAAATAACAACCGCTATGAAAATAGTGTGTGTGTGTGTGTGTGTGTGTGTGTGTGTGTGTGTGTGTGTGTGTTGATGTTCTATATTATCTATATTGTTACAGCATACTATTGGTACATGTATATAAAAAATGCTGTTAAAGAGTACTCTGTAACAATGAGCCCATGATATAACACAGCTAGAATGTTCCTTAAATGCAATCATCAGGCATTTACTGATGTATCCATTGGGATTCTATTGTATGAAGGATAATAAACAAGTTCTAATCAATCACATTTATCTTAAAACATCTATTAACTTCCAATACAATTGTAAATAAATCAGTGCAATAAACAAAATACAGAATTCTACATTACTTGTTTCTTGCATACATTCATTTTTATAATCAAAAAAATTGGCACAATACAATTTGAACACTATAAAGGGAACTTGTACATTTATTCCTGAAAATTATGTCATAATCACCCGTACCAAATATAAAATACCATAACTAATCTGAAAATGACTACACTTCTTCCAAAATTTGTAATTGTGTTCTCCTTGGAAAGATATTACATGTATTTGGATTTATGTATATCTGTGTTTTAGAATGCGCATGGACTGACACTATGTATCTGTAAATAAATATCATGTGTTTTAAAGTGGTTATGAGACAGAAATCTCCCTCTTACAAATATTTGGAATCAACCTTTAACTTCATCAGGGTTCTCACATTCTTTGGAATCAGAAATCATATGAAGCTGAACTTGAATTTGTGAGTCCACGTCTTGTTTGAGGGTATTCATTACTTCATCTCTCCTATCAACACTCTAAAAAACTGGAAATCTTTTGAAGCTTTGAATCTGTGAGTCTGTCTTGTTTGAGGGTATCCATTACTTCATCTTTCCTCTCAACACGCTATAAATTTGAAATACTTGAAGTTTTGAATCTGTGAGTTTGTGTCTTGTTTGAGGGTATTCATTACTTCATCACTCCTCTCAACACTATGAAATCAGAAATCACTTTTTGAAGTTTTGAATCTGTGAGTCTATGTCTTGTTTGAGGGTATTTATTACTTCATCTCTTTTCTTTAACATTGCTTTAAGCTGTTCAATTTCTTTTTCTTTATCCCTTAAAAGGCCTTTCAAATCTGTTATTATCTGAAAAAAAGATTTTTTGTAAACATTATCAGTATAATAGTGTAAAGTTTAATGTTAGCATTTTTAGCAATATACATGTATATGTTGGTATAGTTGTACTGCAATGGAAAACATAAAACATTGTAGTTGATCCTACAAACAAATGTACATGAAATTCAGAAGGGGTTTGGGTTAAATTTACCAACTTTATTCTAAGTGGTTTGTAAGGCTCTCAATGAGATATATTTATTAAATGCACATGTAATTCACAAGGGAATGGACTAAATCTACCATCTCTATCAAGAAGTTTGTAAGCTCTTTTTGAGATACATATAAAAAAATACAAACTTTCTGATAGCTGAAGAGTTCAGTCTCTACATAAATTTCACAAATAAGAATAACCTCATGCAGATTGAATCTGATTGGATTGAAATGCTTGGTGTCTATAAGTATCTTTGATCTCAAGTGTCAATTAAAATAAAAGTTTATAGGATTTGCAAATCTGTATAAAGCTACAATATAGGAAAGCCATTAATATGACAGATTATGAATGTCATTGTTTGTACCTGGTCTTTGGTAAGAAACAGTTCACTCTGTAATAATTCTTTGGCTGAAGGACGTTCTGAAGGTACAATACTGGTCATTTTTTCAATAGCTTTTACCTGTAAAGGATTATAATGAAAATTCTATCAATATCATTAAACTGATTTTACATCAATATCCAAGTTAATACACAGCAGTAAATATACAAGTGCCACATCTTACGACTAAAAAAATATGGCTTAAAAAATTTATTTTACCTTGTACAGAGATAAAATTAAAACATCCAGTCAATCTTTTAGGATTCCAACAATAAAGCAGATGTTATGAATTAAAGTCCATGTTTATATATGTTTTGTTGATCAAATATATATCACATGATGGCCAATTCAACCTTAAACATATAAAAAACACATATCTTTCCAATCTCAACAGTCAATGTAAAAAAAAGGTTTTTAACACTCATGTACATAATAAATAATTAAGTGTATTCATACACTAACTATGTTTCTTTTTAAGAAATATTGCTACAGACCTTTGCGTGTTAAAAAAGTTTTGTAGGAAAGTATCAAATGTGTCTATTTAGAAGAGTTACATGTATACCTGATTTGGCCAATATTTGCATGTCGTATCATCAATCTCTCCATTTCGTAAACAATCTAGACAATGAAACTTTTCCATGTCGGTTTTAAACATGTGGAATTCTTCATAAAGTATTACTCCTAGGCTGTATATATCACTCTGTAACAAAAATATATGTAAACTTCCCACTTCCTTTTTATAGCGAAACTAATTTAGTAGATAAACCAACCATGTTTGGGGTGGTTTATTCCCTAGCTGTTTTTTCTATCCACACTAGTGGTAGACATACAAAATAAGAAATACGAAAACTAAAGCAATTAAGAACACGGCACCGTAAAATAAGTCTTCAGTGAACTAATAAAAGAGTTTAAAGATCTTTTTTTTTTTTTTTCATGAAAATGTAATAATGTCATCTTTTCAAATGTATATACTTTAGTCTTTTATGTTGTTAACAGTTTTAACACCTGATTCATACATGTACATATGTATATGGTAATTACTTGAATGTAGATCAATATGTAACACTATGATCATGATGATATAATAAATTATTATTACTATTACTATTATTTAATCATTAATAACCAAATATTTATTGTGTGATACTCTATAATAAAACATTTAAACAATCAGTACAAAATATCTAAATAAGAAACACAATACATATATTTGTATATGTTTTTTGTAAATACCTTGATACTATAGACAGAACTTTGCAGTTGTTCAGGAGCTGCATATGTTGATGTTCCAACTCCAGATGTATGGTCATCCCAGTTTATATTTTCTGTAATATAGTATACATGTATACTCAGAATTTTATATGTAAAAGACACAAACATTACATGTTAAAGCTTTCTGTGTATTTTATTCATTCAAGGTACTTGTACATGTAAGTTGTAATATATGTAATATTTGTATTTCATCTTTGAAAATTAAGAGTTCACTTTTATTTGATGGTAGTTTTCCCAGAAAATCTCAATGTTACATTCATGCTAGTTCAGGTCATATATGAATTTCAAATACCAGTGCATTAAAACCTGTATGTATTTGTACTAAAATAATACATTCTACATATGCAATATTGGAAACAACTATTAATCAGTATCATATCTCTAATATCAGATTCATCTCTTATATAATTCATCCTATTTTGTCTGAGGCATTTGTATTGTTTTGCTTTCAGGAAAATAATACCAAATAATGAATTTGGACACAACATCACATTGATAGGGACAAGACAATGAGTTTAATTACATCATTCTGATTTTGTTTTCTTCTATGATGATAGATGTGATGTAATCTTAAACATAGATTATGAGAACTAATACACTAAGGAAAGCAATTATGAATGAGAATGAAAACTTTGTATCCAGGAAATTTAATCTAAACTGGACTTTTATTGTGCCAGATTATTAGGCACATCCTCAAATATATAATAAAATAGCAAGGTTAAATCCATATCACATGTCGTATAAGCCCAAGACCCCAATATTAGATTGAGGGCTAAAGCAAAAGCCCTCAGTTTGATATTGGCTGATATGTCATGTAAGATGGATTTAACTTTATCCCTATATAAAGTATGACAAACTAATAAATAAGATGTACAGGGAGTAGGAAATGAATAAATTATTGTCTGAAAATTTCAAATCATAACAGGGATTTGAACATAAAAAGGATTAAAAATTTACAGAAGAAATCAAATCTAGTACAGTATAACCTGTGGTAGCGGTCACCTGTGTAGAGCGGTCACCTGTCAGTAACGGTCAGTCTGAAACAGTCCCTAACATTTTTACTATATAATAAACCTCTGTAGAGCGGTCACCTGTCTGACGCGGTCAGCGGTCACCCTAGCGGCCGCCTAGTCGGAAAAATTACTTGTGTACAACGGCCACTACGGCCACAAAAATTCATTGAAAAAATTGTAAAATTCATAACATAATGATCAAAACTTATAAAAATAATTTTATCAATTCTTGAGTTCTATGGAAAACTTGTAAATCGGCAATTAAGTTGCTTAACATAGAAAAGTCAGGACAGTAGACATTTTGGCCGATTTCTACTCTCTTTTATAAAATTAACACTTGACAATCATTAATCCATTAATCTGTTAATTAGAAGCTGATCATAAAATCCTCTGAAAGTTTGTTCATCAATTATCCAGAATAAAGCCCTAAATTAACAGTAACCTGTTACAGGTAAAGATTTAAATACTGTCAAAAAGTCCGGCTATTCAAGGTGAAGTATTGATTTTTTTATCACCTCTCAGTGGGGCTCACAAAGGGGTTAGGTTACCTGGACTTGTATTACCGGTAAAATTAATTATTTTAAATTTTTTATTAGTGCCCTTGTTTCTTACATGCAAGTATTTTTCTTGTCAGTCATAATTATTTTTGAAATGAAAGTTGTCCAGATTTTTTTATTTCTAAAACAAAAAATCCCCCTTATTGGCAACCCTTCTAAAACTGAAAGTTGCCAGGACATTTTCTAGAAATGGGAGATGTACATTATTAGCCTAGGGGTTTAGGTAGTGTAAGAATGGTATAAATGTCAATGCAGGGCTTTTTGAAGCTCACCTGATTAACTGGATATGTCAGAAATATTTTGAAAAAATATATTAATGCATGGAAAATTATATAATCAATAAATGACACCAAGCTTTTAATTTTTCTTGCATTTTAAAAATCCCTAAAATATTAAATTAAAAACAATTGTCCATTGTTTTAACAATACATTAATATTGGTGCTTTGTACATCCAATTTATAACTGTCAAATTGGAGAAGTTATAAGTCAAATGCAAATTAAGGGACATAACTGGTCTTCAGAATATCGACCCTGTGTAGAAGGGTCACCTGTCAACAAAGGCCACTTTTGGCCAGTCCCTCAAGTGGCCTTTGTAGACAGGTTTTACTGTATCTGATTTTATGATAATTAAGATACTGGATTAAAATCTGAAGATAACAAAGAAACAGAATGAATTATAAAGAAATTATATATTTTTACTTTCACTGTCTGGTGTTGGTGTAAGAAGTACTTCATCTTTATAGTCACTTCCTAATGCACCTTTAGCTAATCCAAAATCTCCTATTTTAACATGCAGTTCTGGTTCATGTAAAAATATGTTTCTTGGCTGAAAATATAATATATACCATAAAAAATAAAGGTTAAAATTGCATACTTGTAATGTAGAATCACAAATGCCTTTTGCCTTTTGCGTTAAATTTCTTTATTTTTTAATTTTCCTTTTCTTTCACGTTAGTAAGTTCCAAGAAATTGACATTTTATGTCATGGAATGGGACTTTATTTTATTTTTATAAAACACATTTTCACAAAATTTTCCCCCAATATTTCATTTTATGATAAAACAACAAAACTAACTGCAAAAATATTAATATTCTACAGCAGCTATACAAAACCTTTTAAACAATTTTGTTGCTATTTCATTACAATTCTCCCACACACCTGCAGATATATAAATCTACATACCTTTAGATCTCTATGTATTATGCCATTGGAATGTATATAGTCTACTCCTTTCAATATCTGTTTAAATATTTTCATATTTACATGTGCATATCCCTTAAAATCTGAAAATGAAACAAAATCATTGATACATACATGAAAACAAATGTTGAAGATGGATTATATTATTGAAACATACAATTACACAATTAATTTAAGACAGTTAGGTTGAGTCAAGTATGGTTGTTTTCCACCTTAGTTATATTTCTTTCACTTATGCATAAATATATATAGAAGATGTCAGTTCTTTGATGGTGAAGTGCCTGAAGAAAACCACTAACTTTTGGCAAGTGAAATGACAAATTTCATTACATGCATTTCCATTTTTGATACAAGCACTGCAGTACAAAGAAAATGAAACAGAGTTAATAAATTGTCTTTTTAACACCTTGCATTTGACAGATTAAAAAAAAACACAGAACAAATATTCTTCAGTCTGTTGACTTTACCATTTAAATCAGCACAACGTTGATTTCTTCTTTCCATCCATTCCTTAAGTGTCAAACTACACAACTCCATCTGTATATACAAAGTAACCTGTATCTATAACATAACAAATAAAGACAGATTGGTTAAATTAAATTTATATTTCAATATTCAAATGTATATACAATCTTTCTTTTAAGTTCTGTGCAGTAAGTACACAGTTCGGAAAGCTGAAAATATACATGTAAGTTCATTACTTGAAGTGACAAACACCAAGTTCATACCTATTAAAATTATAAATGTCTCATAAATTTCCCAGAAATTACTGAAAATCATTTATCACAAAAAGCATAAATAAACTTTTTCAAAACATATTTCCATTAAAAACAATTTAATGAATAAAATATCAATTAATATTTTGCCAACTTTATCCAATTTGAGAAACAAAAGTCTAAATTGGACAGAAGCACACTGAAATTTCTTAAGAATCCATGTGCTATATGTTTAGGTCTTGTGCCTCAACCCCTACAAGAAATTTTTACAATTGATTAGAACCATTATTCTGAGAAAAAAATATGGAATTCATTTCTTATATTTTTTATCACACACAGAGTAATTCCTTCTCTGAATTTAATCCAGTTTTAACTGTTCGAGCTCCAGCTTCAACTTTTACTGGTCAGTAACTTTTACTGGTTAGTTTTATGACCCTTCTCTTAGTCAGTTTGGTCAATTTAACAGGCTGTTAAGCTTCTTTTTTATATTGAATTCCAATTCTTTTTTCTCAATTTTTCAGGCAACTCAAGTATACAGTTTAAAGTGATATGTGATTGTTAAGCCCTTCTACACAATGTTACTTTTTTATTATAGATATTAAAAAAAAACTGGACTTTCTAAGACTAAAACTACTAAGTTTGCTAGCAAAGAAAAGAAAAGAATAGTAACTCTTATTATAAATAAATGCATGACTGATTCCTCTACTGTTGCCAAAACTTTTAAAATTTGTGCAAAATTGCAAAAATATGATTTTGAAAACTCAGTTTCTAGATGTCAATATTTTCAAGTCAATTCCTGCACAACATGTTCTTGACATACATGTAATGAACCTCTAAGAGCATGTATATAATTTATACAGTATATACCCACCCTTGAACATGCAAGATCATCAAGAAAGTGCTCGGATAAATTGTGCTTTATTACAGCATTTTTGTCAGATTTTTCTGTACTAACATAAGGATCACAACTTAAACTTCTTTTCATTTCTAATCGTTTATTCCAGAATGTATTCATGTTAATCTCATCCCACAATTTTCCATTTGGACTTGTACTTGGAAATTCATTTTGAAAAAATTTCAAAGTACAACTATGTTTTTTAACAAAGCCAATTTTAGGTCTTCCTTCAGTACTATTATTTCTTGATTCTTCACAAGCTACACAGAATTCTGATGAAGAACTGCTTCCAAAATTATCCCTTGATTTTAACTCAGTGATCCTGAGAGAGTCCTGTACACTTATAACATTGTCTTGTTGGCTACTAGATATTGCAAATATAACACTATCATCTGTCTCCGAGTTTTGTGTCCGAGGATTAATACTGAAATGTAACAATAAAAAGTTGTGTTGTAAGTAAATATGAACATGTAGTATCCAATCTTTTAAATCTGTAATAGTGAAATGGAACATTACATCACCTGTCATCCAACAACTGAAACTGTAATGACTTTTGGCAATGCTAATTACTAGTTATTTATGATAAAAAAATAAACTATTAACTCTTTAGACAAAAAAAACCTCAAGTTTGCCCCTGTGAGAAAAAAAAAAAAAAAAAACATTTTACCAGATTTATCACTTAAATTTTCAATTGCACATTTTAACTGAATTTGATTTCTATAAAAGACCACTACATTTTACTAATTTAATCATTGTAATAGAGTACTCCATGCATTGTGTGTGTTTTTATACCATCAAGGAACTTTGTAATCATTAAACAGATGGACAAACAGACAGACTTTTATATGGATTGCATCAATGCATAACCTAGTTACTGTAATTCCTTATCTCACCTTTCTTCTGGAGGTCTGTACATACTATCTTCTGTCGCTTTACCACTGGAAAAAGCACTTTCTGTCAACAGAAATACAGGAAAAAATCCTTAACACAAAAAATATGATTTAAAAATATTGCATATCAAAAATTTGACTTCTGGTTCTTTTAAATATATCAATAATTAAAAAATGAACTGCTGGAAGAAAAGCTATGCTAAACTGCACATTTAATCTATTAAAAAAAACAGAAAAAACAGAAAAACTAAAACTTTCTCAATGGCACATCTCTTTTAATCAAGCTTGATTTGTATTATGACCAGCTTTACCATATTTCTACAGGAAAGCATGAAAAAAAAATTACGTTCATTGATATATAATATAGACGAGACATCATTTTAATCTCCTTACAGAACTTTTTCTCAAGCCAACAAGGGTTGCAAAATGTCCAGTTTCCATTTTAATGATGCCGTCAATAAGTAATGTCTGAATAATTACAAGGAGAAATGTCTAATTTTGCCTCCCAAAGTCTTTTTCCAGTTAAGATTTACATCTTTTTCATCCAAATTTTTAAATATATATGATTTTTATGTTTCTTCATTTCTACACAAAAAGCCATTTTTATATTAAAACTATAAGAATCACTAACCAACTACATTGTGAACATTTTCAAGCCAAGCAGCATTATAACCAACTATATTTACATGTTGTAGATTAGCCAAAGCTTTAACTTCCCTGAGTACCTGTAAGTGTAAAAAAGAAAGAATTTCATATTACATTTAATTTGGTACTTAAAGAATATCAGATATTATTTAGTTAAATTTAGTAAATCATTATTTAAAGACCATCTACTTAACCTAAGAAGTAAAGACTTCATATACAGTGTCTTTATATAGAGGTTTATTTTAGATAAAATATGTGGCAGAGGACAGTTATAATACTGATGTTAACAGATTTCATAAATGAAGTCAGTATTTCAGGATTTATTGTATTTTTGTTGTATTGCAAATCTATAACATGAATATATGCCTAAATAGAGTCTATTTGATGTGTTTTTCTGTTACAGGAACATCATACCTAATGGCAGAACTAAATATAATTTCAGATAATTTCCTGTCAGACAATACATGAAAGATAGATATGACATACCAAGTCTATATCATGTATTGGGCCTGGACAGATAAACATTGTTAAGTCCATGCAGAAATTTTTTCCCAAAATTTTATATGTGTGTACAGTGATTTTGCTATGGTTCATAGAAACAACCTTCTACCTTTCAGATTGGGAAAATTTGGACCCTTTTTATGTCACATATTACGCTCAGAATTTTGAAATTCATTGCAAAGATCTTATATTGTGACAATATCTAACATTTTTTGTCTGTTAGAACAGTTTTAGACAACTGGATTTAACTTAAACTATTTGACTGTGTGTCACTGTAACCTTTTGGGGAATTTTAGTTGTCAAATTGGGAAATTTTAGTCATATTTCTCAAGGGGAAACTACCTTTATTTGGTAGTAATTTAAGGCAAACGAAACCACTGGTGTATAGTGTGCTAATGGTCATTTCAAAATGATATTGTCACATAAATAAAAAAAAAAACTTCAAACTGTAATTCAAACTTGAAAGGATTCACAATATTTTAAATACAATTTGAATTACTTGTATACATGTTCTTTGAAAAATTATGCAGGTACTGATAGACGAAACATTAAACAAAATTTAATACACTTACAAACAAGAGCACCGCCGAGCGTAGCATTATACGCCCGTGTTATATTGATCGAGTAGTACTATTTACTAGTGTGGCGACACCTTTAGGGGTTTCGCGGGAAAGAATGGAACAATCTAGAGGATTTCTATCAGTAGAGCTCATCCACAGAACTTGCCACTCAAAAGTTTGACACAGACCTAACGGATAAGTGCCAAACCTACCAATAATTTGGTAAAGAATTGGTTACTTTAATATGGGTACGAATTCAAAACGGTACGTTAAATTGTTTTTGGATGATAGCGCCGACTTTAAACAGTTATTGTGGATTTTATGTAAAAGATAGAAAAAATATAAAAATACCGCCTTTTCCGTCAGATCTTAAACATTTTTCGGTCAATGGACGACTTTTTCGTACAATGAACTGTTATTGAACAGGAGTGCATTAAACGTAATTGTTTTTTGGAAAAATTCATTTTTTGCATGTTTGACCCCAAAATTAAGTATGATACCGATTTTTCCCAAAAATTTCACCAAGTTAGATAGCTAGATCGCATTAGACTCCATAACCTCAGAAATTTTTAGCAAAATCTATCGAGGAGTTTTCAAGGTCCCCAAGATGCAAATATATGCTGCTAAAAAGGAGAAAGTTGTCGCCTTTATCATTTCACATCCAGAGGATGTTCCGAATGAATTCGTCACTAATCCTCTAGATTGTTCCATTCTTTACTGAGAAGTATAATTACAACTAGGATATATGTATGTAAAAATATATTGCTAAATGGATAGTGGTAGACTGCTATATAATTCATATTCATTTCCAGGAAGGAAGAAGTTTAAAATATAATGTTAGGTCATGGCAGTGTTTTCATGTGTTAAGCATTGCATGCAGGAAGATTTTAGGAAACAAATACATTTTTTGTCTGAAATGTTTTGAGAACTTTTTTTTTAACCAACCTGAAATAATTTATATCTCTAAAGATTAATTATAATTTGAACTGTTGTCGTGATCTGTGCAGTATGATAAAAAGGTGTTTTAAGTTAAAAAAGGGGCATAACTCCTCCAAAAATAATCTGAAAAAGTTGTAATTCGAACTTGCACCAGATAATAACATCGTAAATGTGTATACCAAATTTCATTTGAATCCATAAATAGTTGTAGGCTCTGATGATCGGAAACCACATGGTCATACATACAAAAATTTCTAAGTTAAAAAAGGGGCATAACTCCTCCAAAAATAATCCGAAAAAGTTGTAATTCGAACTTGCACAAGGTATTACCATGGTAAAGCTGTATACCAAATTTCATTTGAATCCATAAATGTTTGTGGTCTCTATTGAACGGAATACAAATTGTTAACAGACGCCCGCCCGCCCGGACGGACAGCACCGTAACATAATACGTCCCGTCATATGACGGGCGTATAAAAATACAAAGGAACCTGTATAAACCATACCCCTTCTGAACCAAATATCATGTTCACTTAAGACAGTATTGGATTTACACAAGATTATCTAAATAACAATATTAATGAATATTATGCTCATAAAGCAGCTCAGTTTACACAGGACTTCAGTTTACTCAAGTGCTTTTTTTACAGGTTCCCCTAAACAGAGTTAAACAGATGTTCAAATTTATACAGACCCCAGCTGTAAATATTACCAGATATTTAATAAGTAGGTTTTTAATTCATATATGTATTCATTGTTAGACTAAGTTACCTGATTTCATTGTTTATTAATTTAGAAACTTACCCTCATCCAAATCTCTGGTCTGGAATGTTTAAATTTTATCTTCTTTATAGCATATATTCTACCATCTAAATTATGTCGGGCCTATATCAAAATTAAATTATATAACATGGATCACATGTGCAAGTCTTAAGAGTGAAAACATTGTAACAACATTTCCATGCATGTGTAAAAAAGAAAACATTAAAATGCAGTTAAAGAAAAATGAAAGCAGGAAATTTTCTCCATCACTCCAGATTGTCCGATTTTCTTGACTGTTAATCTGAAGTTTTTATGTATGAAATGGGAGACATAACTTATGAAATTATGAACAGTTATCAGGAGAATAGCATCTGTACAACTAGTCAAACTTTACCAAAAACTTGAACATTGGACATTGATACTGATTTTAAAACTTTTGTAAATAACAAAAGCACTCATATTTTTGGAAGATACAGATGTTATTACCTTAAACACAGACCCAAATCCACCTTTCCCTATCTTTTCTATTTCTGTAAATTCCGTCTTGTAACGAGATGTATGAGACTGTAGTATATCTTCATTTGTCATTAATGGTACACGAGATTCAACTCTAAAAGAAACAAATAAAACATCTATGAATTGATTCCAACTTTTAACACCTACACACCTCTCTCTCTCTCTCTCTCTCTCTCTCTCTCTCTCTCTCTCTCTCTCTCTCTTACAACACATCCACCATAGTGAGGTCCCATATCTATAAACTTGTGAGAATAAACAGAGATTTCGGATGAGCAAAATAGCTCACCTGCACATCAAGTCCATCAAACACTTTAAAACATTACACAATCATAAAACTAACTGCTTATGCTCATGCCAGGGGTTGCTTTTCCACACATCCTATATACATGCTGAAAATCTGCTACAAGACCAATACTTAGTTTTACAACGTACCTTGGTATACTAATGTCCAGATGTGCTGGTAAAGGCTGTAATGATGACTGAAATATTTAAGATATACATGTAAATTAGTTCAATCTAAAAATATTATAGGTTTAGATAAGGCCAATTCAATTTGAATAGTAGATTCTCATCCAGGTTGGACAAAAATTTTGGGGCAGGTGGAAGGGTTTTATTTTTTATTTTATACGAAAACTAGCACTCTCGGATGGTTGACATCTACATCGACAATAGGGCTCTTTTTGTCTATATTGCCACTAATTAAATTATTGTGCACCTCCACTAACTGTTGAGTGTCTGCTATATTTGCCCCATACCATGCCCGTAATTCTTTCAGACCACTGGCGAGATGCAAAATTAAGAAAATCATGCTCTATCCGCAACATGTATGAAGCTACTTTCAATTTCAACCTCGCACTTATGGTTTTTACAGAGTGCTTAAAACCCTTTTCTGAAACACCATAGACTAGACATAACTACGGAACAGACTTTGAATACGCCCGGGATAGGAAACGAAATTAAAATAACTTGGGGAGACACATTTTCAGTTGGGCGGGTGGGGATGAGAATCTACCAATTAAGTTGAATTGGCCTAACAGGGAAAAAACTGAAGAATCTGTTGGTGCTGGTTTATAATAATAAAAATATTTGCTAGAAACAAGGCATCATAAGGGAAAAAAACCCCTTAAAATAAAAGCCATGAAGCAATTCTCATGAAATTCTGTGCAGAATAAAGTTGTTAAAGAGCTGTCAAAGTGTAACAAATATTAAAGTACGGACCAAATCTTATACATCTTTTTGACAATTTTGTTTGCACGTTGAGAGTAATAGTTGGTTTACAGTACATGAACTTACATTTGAGAGTTTTAACATGGCAACCTTTAAAACATTATGCATAAATAGTCGATACTGTGATCTAATACTTCCCATTGCATCTAACAATGTCAGAGGTGAACAAATCTTCAACCGTATCAGGTGTTCACTTATTACTGAAAAATTAAACATTACAGCAATTTATAAGCACTGTATTATTCTATTAAAAATATATTTCTGTTTAAAGATACATGTATATGAGTTAAGAAGTGAAGTTTTACATTCCTTTTAAAATTTTTCCGCTTGAATCTAGTTAGTTAGTTTAGGGATGGTGGAGGAAACTGGTGCACTATAAAAAACTGTGTACCTTAGGCAACATACTGTTTAGACAAGTCAGGATAACAAAGGAGAATAATTATGAAGGATAATATAACAAATATAACAAATATTACCAAATGATGTGGTTTAAGTACCTTTATCATGGCCCTTTATATATTCACAGCAACATATAAAACACCTGATTTTGAAAAATCTTTTTTTTTTTCTACTAAAGCACATAACCTGCAATGTATTATGCAAATTACATCAATATTCAAGTCACTTACAGTTAAAGAGTTCTATCCCTTTCCCACTATCTTTTGCATACAACATACATAACTGTTCTAGGATGGAGATCATAAGTAGGTGTGATGGTACTGATCTAGGAAGTACAGTGGAACACTGGTTATTGTCTTGTAGAACCTCAACTGGCAAACTTGAGGCACCTGAGCTTGATACTGATTCTGACATATCTGAATCTGAAACAAAAAAGAAAACATCAAGAATTGTAACATGAATTCTTCCCTGTTGTCAGATCAATTATAAGTAAGTTAAGGAAAGAAAATTAAAATCAAAATTTAGATTTAACATATATTGTACAAGTAGAAATCGTTTTCTATTTTTTAGAAGGGCTCTCACAGCTCATTTTGGGAATAGGGCCGTGGTCCTTGGAATTGGGAAAATTAGCTTCGTTTTGACTGATTTTGAGATAAATCCAATAGAGTTTAAAAACTATTTAATAACTACTTTAATAACTATATTTATTATGCTAAAGTACTCGGATGTTTTAACCTGTATTATGTACGAATGTTAACAAATCGATATGATGTGACAACAATTTTTTTTTTTTGAATTGGCAAAAACCTAGGTTCCAATTGGGGAAAAAACAGCCTTTTTTGCATTGGGAATGGGGCCAAATTTCGGCCCCGAATCAAGCCCAGTGAGAACCTTGTCTAGTTTCCTTTACCATTCCGTAACTGTGGCCTTGGTGAAAGAATTTTGAATGTAGATACATCATTAATCCAATCAAGTATATGATATGGTTATTGAACTTATCATTCTATTCATTATCAAAAATGGATGTTCAAAAAAGAAATTTCCAAGGTTATGAATTGACAAATAAAATGACCATAAAAGATAACCTTTTACTCTAGGCATTACAGTACAATTAATTTGATGTATGACAAATTCATGGTGTGTTGTTAATTTTCATATTAAAGGATGATTCTAATATGTTATTGGTTATATCAATCTTAACTGTCCCTAGTGACTACTAACCATCAAATTTGTGAATGGATTTTGGTCCTCCTTTCATACTAAACTGACTAAGTGTACTTGGTCCTATCCTTCCTTTAGGTGTTGCTCTTGGTATAGCCATAATTGTTGTTTATGCAGTAAATACATTTAGGTCTCTGGAACAATCACCATGCTAAATATAACATGAAACATGACATGCTAAATATAACATGAAACATGACAAATCAAATTGTACATAATTTAGACAAATCAAAATATTAACATTATGTGAATCAAAATGTGAACATTGTAAACAAAAATGTTAATAATAATTATTTAATCTGTAACACGAAAGGGAAAAAATGCAGCAACCAAACCAGGTCTCGAACCTGGGACCTTCCCAATACTTGCAGGAGACTCTACCAACTAACCAACAGGCCACCTATCAAGCCCTGGCTGCTACAAATCTATCGGTAAAACTTTATGGAAATATGGCAATAGCCATTTTTTTTTTTTTTGAAGATGCATTATTCGCAAAAACGTATACAATTTATATAATACTAGAATATCCATGATAGAATTTTGACGTGTACAAAAATCGGACCTTTAGCCTGGGGTTCCATGATATCGCGGTACTTATCGTTTTTCGTAAATTTTAAAAACAAATAAACACTTACCTGAAACAGTGATTCATTACAACGATAGTTCAACATCGGGTCTATATTTCTGCAGCAACTTTATTTATTTAAAACAATGTTTCATGTTGTCATGTGTACTTATGTTACGCATGTTGCCATTATGCACTAAAAGGGAGGTAACCATGATATCGCGGTAATGTAATATTTCCTGTCTATGGAGCACCAGAAGCGTCAAAATTTATCCAAACGTGAGCAAAATTATTCGCATATTAAACGAATTGAAAACTTGAAGAAAGAACACTCACAAAAGTTTTAAATATAAAATCCAATAAAAGTAATGAAACTGTTAAATGCAAATTAAAAAATATCAAAATGCAAAATGGAGTTAAGCTTGGTTTTCACAGTGAGGGCATCTAAATTCATCACCCCTCCTAATAAATCTGACATCTGTACAGTATGTGAGATGAGTCCAGTGTTCACAAAAATCACATTTTGCCCATTTTGTAAACACAACACTTGTACGTACATCTGTGCAATTCATATGGCTGGAATTTTCCGCAAACACAGCATTTCTCATCATCTTCATCATCCATGCTGCTCTCTCCATCTTCAGAGAGGAGATCTAAAGGTGCACCTTTCTTATTAGTTCCAGATGTGCTAGGCTGCTGCTTTTTCTGGTTCACTTTTGTAGTTTCATATAATGGATTTTTAACTTGTTTGATTGATTTCTCTTTAGAATTTGTAATTGGTTTCAATGTATTTATATTTGATTTCTTTGCTAAATTTCCTGATAAAAAGGGAGACACAAACTTCCTTTTGTTTTTTTTCATCACTCCGATAACAACTTTATTACTGAAAAAGGTAACAGCATTGCTCTTACTCTTTTGCTGTGCTTCTGGTGCTCTTGTATCAACAGACATTGTATTATTTTCCTGTGTATTGTTATTGGAGACCTCAATTACAGTATCAGTCACATCTTCATTGGGAGGCACCTCTGTTTCTGCTGGCTTGTAGATTGATGCTGGTGCAATATCAACATCAGTGATAGCTTTATTGTTGAATGGAAAAATGCCAGTCTTGCGAAATGCAGATACAAGATTTTCTGCTGACATTGCCTTCAAGTAAGGTTTAGCAGTTAATTCTGCAGTCTGGTATTTTGAAATGTTAACCCCAGGATTGACTTTAAGATAAGCATCACACTCTCGGTTGTACATAGCTTTAAGTGGTGCAAATATTGCAAAATCCAGTGGTTGGGTGAGATGACTTGTGTGTGGTGGAAGCACGAACAACAAAATATTGTGTTTTTTTGCCCAGTTAGTCAAAGTTAAATTTATATGTGATCTGTGACCATCAAATAATATAAGGAGAGGAACACTGTTGTGATCTTTGACATTAACATGTTTCACAAAAAATTGTGTCAAGTAGTTGTGGAATACTGATGAATTAGACCATCCAGACTCAGACATTTCACCTTCAGCTCCAGGTAAGCATCCAGTCAGTAGATCACTGTTCCATCTTTTCCCCTTGAACACATAATAAGGTGGAATATGGTTTCCTGCAGCATTTCCAGCACCAATGATAGTAGTGAGAGAAGATTTTTCTGAGGTAACAGCCTGTGCCTTTGTGTCTGTGCTACAAACAATTTTAAGGGGCTTGTGCTGTGTGTTTATCCCTGTTTCATCAATATTATAGATTCTGTCAGGTCTGTCAAGTTATGCTTTGTCATTAAAGAGGAAAGCTCCTTGTACATGTGTAATAGTTATTTAGCTTTTCACGTGAAGCTGACTGTGCTCTACTAAATGATAATTTTTGAGCTGTCTTAACTGAGAGATCAGGCCATCTCCTAAGAAAGCAATAGAACCAGTTATTACTGAGTGCCTTAGCAGACTTTAAATCTTTATTTAATGACAAAGCATAATCCCTAGCAAGGGTCTGTACACCTAATTTACTGTACCCATAGCCAATATTTGCCATATATTTGATGTGACTATGGAGTATTTGTTCCCTCTTCTGTTGAAAAAATAGTATCAAATCCTATGGATACATTGATATCTACATTTCCTCGTGTTCTGTCTCTCAAAGTCGACTCTGGGACCCCATATGTGCGAGCTGCTTTGTAAACAGACACCCCATCTCTCGTGGCATCATATGCCCTTTGTAAGTTTTCCCTGTCATACTGAAGACGCTTAGTCTTTTGTTTTGTTTCCTAATATATATATATATATATATATATATATATATATATATATATATATATATATATATACAGAGAGAGAGGGCATGTGTGTGAGTAAATAATTAGTGACAGAGAAACAATTTTTATGGATAAAATGGATAAATGATTTAATATGTTTATTGTTTTCATGAAAAATAAAAAAAAAATCAATATCAAAATTTATTTTGTTTCAATTTTTTCTTATTTTTATTCATTGATGGTTATATCTAAAGTTATTTATTCTCAAAAAATCTCTTTGCTTCCTTTACCAGTTACTTTAATTTGATAACTTTCTATTCGAGTTGTGAAAAATCATTACTTTTCATAAATGACTGTTATGGGCAACCGTAGTTTTCTTCCTTGTACTGACATAATTTTACAATGATCACGTGACCATTTGACCTTGTTTGGGAATGTTAACATCAGACCACACAGACAGCACCCGACACTTATAAGTTGACAGTGTTTTGATAAAGATTTAAACCACTGATTGGTAAGCTATTTATCAAGGTGTGGACAAGACTCGTGAAAAGTATGAAATGTGGTTTAAATAAGTATACTTACAATATTAATCAATACATCAGAATATTATTGTCTGACGCGGGGCAACGTGACTCCACTGTTTACAATCTATTTTTGTTTCTCCGCTTGGTGTCGCTTTTCGCTCGCGCTAATAATAAATAAACATACCGGGATATCATGGGACCTGCGATATCATGGGAAGGCACTATAAGTGGTATATTTATTCAGTATTTTAACATATACATAAATCGTTTTTTTTTTTTTTTTTTTTTTTTTTTTTTGCATATTATGCATAAATCGATTTTTTGGATATCCAAAAATAGAGGAACGCCCCCCTCCACGTGGGGGGGGGGGGGTATGGGGACCTCCCCCAGAATTCTTTTAAATTTTTAGATTAAAATTGGTGCATTTTCCAGCAATTTTTACTGCAAATATAGTTTACCTGAAAAACTTATAACTTATTGTTTGTTATTAAATAACTAACATTTACTATACTAAACAGAAAAGAAATCGTGCAAAAGTTCATTAAATTGTTCTATTGTGATTGTGAAAGAACAATCAGATAAAAAAGCTGAAGAATTTCCTGGATGTACAATGCCGGTAGTGTATATTGCATCACATTTCTGATGCAACGGTTGTTCCTTTTAAGCGTTAATGAAAATTATATCAGAACAATAAAACCTGAGAAAATCGTTCAGATACATACTTTTTTCCTACTTTCACTGTCAGTTGACCGTTGTGGGAGACAGACAACTGCGAGAATATTCTATATTTCCCTTCAATATCTGGAGAACCAAACGCGCGCTAGATGTTGTCGTGGGGTAGTTTCCTCTCTTGTATTGGAGAGCGCACCTATCTTTGTGGGATATTCTAGCAGTGTAGAAATATATTTATAAAAGTTAATCTGTTACACATCAGTGATCGTGTACGTAGTGTAATAAGTTGAGTGTCCAACATGTGGACTAAGGGTGATTGTCACGTGATTACTAAAGTTTAAAATATGTTACGATTTTAACGCATATTGGATTCACGGGTGTTTAATGAACATAGGTATTCACGGAAAAACGTACGTGTTTTCGTGATATATAAAGGGTCTTGGGTTACTAGTATTTTATAGTATTCGAAGTTATCCACTCGTTGTAGCAACATTCATACTCTTTAAAATTCCTCCCACCCACCCATCCCTTATATATTTGACATGTATTGTATTTAATTTTTTTCTATTATAGATTTTGAACGTTTTGTTATATCTAAGTCGTATGATATTAAATTACATAATGTGCCACCGTGAGGTTAGTATTTAAGGACGAGGATTTGAATTTTTATGTAAAACCTTTTGTAATAAAAGCTGCTACACTTGTAGGCACTTGTCCTATACTTATGTGTTGAGTTTTATTTTATAAATAATTCAGTATATTTGTTTGAGCTTGGCGAACTAGAATATAATTAATATTGATTTAATGGGTTTTATATC
Organism: Tegillarca granosa; assembly: GCA_029721355.1. Lineage (NCBI taxonomy): Eukaryota > Metazoa > Mollusca > Bivalvia > Arcoida > Arcidae > Tegillarca > Tegillarca granosa. The sequence continues at coordinate 19,839,604 of CM056603.1, read as the reverse complement.
CCGGTCAATAATTTTAACTTATATCGAGTTATATTTGCTATAGATGAAGAAGAAGAATTTTTTACCTTTGCAGTGCGCTGGGGGCAGTGTACAGGGAGGCTCCGAAGTTTAGCGTGTCACGCCTGCCATGACACGGGACATCGGGTTTTAAGGTCTACTCCGAAGGATCCCGTGACATTCATTTCTAAAAGCCGAATGCTTGGCGAAAGAACAGTCACTACCTATTTTTAAGTCTCGTTCAGTCTTGGCCGGGGTTCGTCGGAACAGCCCTCCCACATACGAAGCGGGAACTCGAAGCTCGGGCTAAGGCGGTCAATACGTAGCATAATTAACCAAGACTAAGTTACGATTAGATAAAACTTTGCCGTTGTTTCTCTATTTCTATCTTGCCGAAAACCATGTGAATTTTTTTAGTAAAATAAATTTTTCGTATATGAACTGGCAACTTACAATAACAAGATAAGAAAAACAGCGAAATCTTGTACTTATTACTTTTATATTAACTTTTATTTGACAGCCATTAGGCTACCGTGAAAGACTTGCATTAACCACTAGTTATTTCCCTTTTGACAGTTCAAATTATTGCCTTCACTCAAACTTCTTTATAAAGTTGTAGGCGTTTTTTTGACTAAAAATACAAAAATATATACAGAAAATTATATAAATTACACTATTCATTCCTGCCTTTTCATCTTCGCATTTTCGTACCTACGGCATCGTTTTTTATATTCCTTTGTTTAGACCGGATGAAAGAGCAAAAATGATATCGGTTTTTAAAAAATAAATTAAAAAATAAAATCTTTGAAACGAATAACACGCACACGTACAACAAGACAAAGACATATTAAGGATACTCTGCAGCAAAGGCCATGGAAAAAATACCTTCATCTAAACATCATCACAACATATAAAACTTGTTATGTCTTGTGAACTTTTCCTAACATTTGTTTTAAGTATTTTGTTATGTATTCAGTGGGGTTGTTAAGGTGTTTTCTTGACAATATCTCTGCCTATTCTGTGGGGTTTGTTGAGGTGTTTTCTTGGCAATGTCTCCGCCTATTCTGTGGGGTTTGTTGAAGCGTTTTCTTGGCAATGTCTCCGCCTTTTCTGTGTGGTTTGTTGAGACGTTTTTCTTGGCAATATCTCAGCCTATTCTGTGGAGTTTGTTGAGGCGTTTTCTTGGCAATATCTCCGCCTATTCTCTGGGATTTGTTGAGGCGGTTTCTTGGCAATATCTCCGCCTATTCTGTGTGGTTTTTTGAGACCTTTCCTTGGCAATGTTTCCGTCTATTCTATGGGTTTGTTGAGGCGTTTCCTTTGCAATGTTTCCATCTATTCTGTGGGGTTTGTTGAGGCATTTCCATGGCAATGTCTCCGTTTATTCTGTGAGGTTTGTTTAGGCGTTTTCTTGACAATGTCTCCGACTATTGTCTTATCTTAAGTATATAATTACGTATTCCGTGGGTTTTGTTGTTGCGTTTTCTTGGCAACGTTCCTATAAATTGTATTGTTTTAAGCATTGGTTATGTATTCTGCGGAGTTTGTTGAGACGTTTTCATGACAATGTCTCTGACTTTTGTCTTGTTTTGTTATGTATTCTGTGGGTAATGTTAAGGCGTTTCCTTGGCAATATTTCTAACTATTGTACTGTTTTAAGAATTTCGTTATGTATTCCGTGGGTTTTATTTAGCCGTTACCTTAGCATTGCATCCGTCAATTCCGTGGGTGTGTTGACGCGTTGCCTTGACAATGTCTCTGACTATTGTCTTGTTTTAAGTCTATAGTTATGTATTCCGTGGGTTTTGATGGGGCTTTTCCTTGGCAATGTCTCTAACTATTGTATTGTTTTAAGCATTAACAGTTATGTATTCTGTGGAGTTTGTTGAGGCGTCTCCATGACAATGTCTCTAACTATTGTTTTAAGTATTATGTTGTGCATTCCGTAGGCAATATTTCTGACTATTGCCCTTTTTTTAAATTGTTTATGCGTTTCCATGACAGTGTCTCTAATTTTATCTTGTTTAAAAAATTTTGTAATGTTTTCCGTGTGTTTTGTTGTGGCGTTTCCTTTGCAACGTCTTTGACTATTGTCTTGTTCTCAGTACATGTATTTTGGTTATGTATTCTTTGGGGTGCGTTGAGGCGTTTTCTTGACAACGTCTCTACAATTATATTATTTTAATAATTTTCTTATGTTTTCCCGTGGGTTTTGATGGGGCATTTCCTTGGCAATGTCTCTGATTGTTGTATTGTTTAAAGTGTTTTATTATGTATATCGAAGGTTTTGATGAGGCGTTTCCTTGGCATTGTCACTGACAATTGTCTACTTTTAAGTATTCTTTTATGTACAATGTGGAGTTTGTTGTCGCGTAACCTTGACAATGACTCCGACTATATTCCATAAAGAATTGCTAGGTAGATTTCACATGCTGTGACCTTACTTCTTTTTATATTGGTATTGACTAAGATTAAAGTTTTAAAATAGCACAAAATAACAAATAAGGAATCGGGGGTTTTATTGGTTATCTAAAAATGGCAAGTAATCAGAAAAGTTTCATGATGGTATTTTCTGGTTTATTTATTTATTTATTTTATTATTATTACATGTATTATTATTATTATTATTATCATTATTATTATTATTATTATTATTATTATTATTATTATTATTATTATTATTATTATTATTATTATTATCCAAAAATGTATTACTTACTTTTTACAACCTTTTTTTAAAAAACGTAAAACTATTGAAGTAACTTTTCTACATAAAATTTTTAAAAAAGCTGAAACGATTTGACATGAAGATTAAGTCTTCAAAACGTTTGTCCTTATTCAACCCGTTTGAAGTGCATGGTCTCTTAGGCTATAAAAGACGTTAAATATCATATCTCTTAGCATTACAATTATACTAGTAACGCTTTTATTTTCTAAAATTAAAAAAAAATTCTGTGTACTGCTATGGATTTCTTTAACTACGCACTGGTTACACACATGCAAAAAAGATAGAAACAATTCAAACTTTTTTTATTGCCGCTAGGTAACTTAAACGCAAAAACAATTTTCAACAAGTTAGTTAATAATTAAGATTTTGAATTAAATTAAAAAAATTCTGTCAAAAATAATGGTTTTCTGCTCATTTTTTACATTTATTAATTGAAATTTTTAATGTTTAAATAATCTTCAAACAAAACATTATCTCCGAACAAAGAAAAGACAAAAATCGATACATTTACTTTGAAACTCTCGCTTTCTTTCTTTTTAGCCGCGAATAGCTGCGATAACGCTGATGCGGCTTTAAACAAAAAACTCACTCACTCATTCACTCTTTATTTATTTATTTATTTATTTATTTCTAAAATAATTTTTATTACTTTTTAAACTGAAATTGATACGTGAGTTATGCATTAAATAAAAGGGGATGTCTTTTGCTTTACGGAAAGTGTTTGGTAATTCTTAACACTGTTCAACCACTCTGACATATGACTGACATTCATGAATGTAGCTTAGCTAAATGTGACAGAAAAGCCATAACACAGAGCTCAGTATCTGTAGTTTGGGTTTTCTTTCCTTAAAATATATTGTCTTGTACTTGAACTAAAACTAATATAACATTCTCTACAAAAATAACCCTAACAAAACCAAAAATTGATTATACTGTCACCCCTTTTTGCGCATTAAAACCTTGAACTATTATGCAATATGAAATATTAGCGATTTATCTAATCCCTGATGCAATAAATTGTCATCTGTTGCTTATTTTAATGATTTTTTTACTATATTTTTTTCGCACTTGATAACGAATTTAATCATAACAGATTTATCATCAGTAAAATACATGTTTATCTCTCTCAGTTCCCTACTGATTCTGTTATTATCCGTTTATTTATATGCTTTTACACATTGACAATTTAATTACAAGTCACAAGGAATACTTTCGCCTCAGATTGATTTCACACATAAAGTCGTTGCCAGGAGCTACAATTATATGGAATAAGTTCATCTTTTTTCTCTGTTGTCTAGATTTGAATCAATACTGTTAAGACCAGTATAATAATTCTTATAGTTGATACTGTGTTTTTTTTTCAGTTCTTGATTTATTCTCTGCTGGTATATTTCTGACCTTTTTTTTTCAAGTTCTTTCCCCACTGGACTCCTTATTAAATGGCGTATTTATAAGTTAAGACATTCAACAGTCTTGCTTTCTCGTGTTTTCGTGTTGTTTTTGAGACGAAAAACAAAAGGGATATTTTCGGTCGTGCTTAATAATATAGTCTCAAGTATCTTGTTCAAATAACCAGAGTCTATTTTCAAGGACATATTTTTTTTTTTTTGGGGAAAGACAAGAGAGGGTCAAAGTTTTAATTAAGCCATTTAATGTTCACAAAGCCAGTTTCTAACAAGCGATTTTAGGCATAAACCCTCATTGATTTTAAAATTAATTGGTGTAATTCTGTCACAAAAACACCGGAAATTACGAAAATCATGTCGTTCAGATATAACAACCTAATACTTTCAAGAATTGAGACGATCGCAGTCAATCGTTTTAATTGACATCTTAGTTGATTTTTGTTTTGTACATGTAGAAAAATATATGCGTGTTTGATTTAATAGCTGTTAAGAGAAAGCGGTATTATAATTGCTTTTGTCAAAAGTATAAATCTTTAAAAAAAAAATCTTAAAAATTATTCTTATAATAAGAAAAGAAATCTATAAACGGAAATTCCACTTCTTCATACATCAGGAAAATCTGGTATCTGTGAGAAATAGGTTACCTACTTCCAGATATTATTATCAAGGAGAACTTATATTCCTTTTCTTTTTTAATAAAATAAAATAATGAATGTTGAAGTATCTTGTATAAACTCATTAAATTGTCTTAATATTTTTCAAATAGTAGAATAAACACGAAAGTAAAAAAAAAAAAATGGCCACAACCTTGAAGCATAATTGAAAAAAAAACTAAAACTGGAAATCTCGTATCCTCATTATCTTTTTTACTGAGTCAGCATATTGAGTGCTTCAATTAAAAGATTTCTCTCAAATGAGATAAAAACCCTAAATTTAACCTCACATGAAGCAAAACGATGCTATATAAATTAGAAATTAATTATTCTAAAGTGCATTAAAACACGAGTTCATTCTTAACTTTGAGGATGGTCTGAAGTAGAAGAGGCACTACCAAACATAAAGAATCGAAATCTGCATTGAAAAAGTTTCAAAGATAAGTAAAAAAAAAAAAAGCAAAGGTAAAATTAGATAAAAAAAATATTTAAAAAAATAGTTACATGTACGATCTAAACTTTTGTCCTTGACCTGATTTTGAAGGACATATCAACTGGAGATCAATTTCATTTTCTTTCATGAAGTTTATTGAAATCTAACAAAAACTATTAAAAAAGGCCTACATTTATAAATAAAAAATTCTAATAAAAATCCAAGATTTAAAGCCTTTGTTTCCAAGAGACCTTGACCTTTGACGCATATACTCTAAAGTATTCCCAAGCAATATATTGTCAATTTGTATCTACATGCAAATATTGTTTGTAAATGTTTGTTACTGTTAAACTTATTACCTGGAAACGACCTTTAGTTATATGAAATTCTACTCACTTTCGTTGTTTTCAATTTTAATTTCTTTGAACATATTTGAAATGAAGCAGAATCAAGTTTTGAATTATCAGTTAAACGGCTGGGTACTAAAAACTTCGTTAAACATCTTCGATAGACCAGAAAAAATAAACAAATAAACTATTGTTTGTATAAAAATTTGTTTGTTCCTTTAGTTACTTTAAAAAGTTCTAAATGTTGCTGGCTCTGTAGCCTATAATCCCAGTAACATATTTGTGTTTATTTATTTATTTATTTATTTATTTATTTATTTATTTATTTATTTATACTCTTTTTCCGGAAATCGTTATTGTTTTAATTGTAATTTCGTAATTATATACACTTATTAAAATAAATACTGTTTGAACTGTAATTAACACCAGCCAGAGATGAAGTTGGAAAATACAGAACATATATCAAAGTTACTTTGAAATCAATGTTAGGATATTCTTTACAATTACAGAAATAGATTAGAATAACAAATAATGAAAAAACGTTCGATAGCAAAAGAGCTTATGTTTTGTTACAAACCCTCGGGTTCTAACAATCGCACTCCTGCATTGTTAACTTTCCTCCAATCATTTACATTAATATCTTATGCTGGAATGCTTCGATACCATTGTTAAGCTTTTAATGTTCGTTTACGAAGAGGTAGAATCGAGAAAGCATTTTTTCTTATCCTGTGTCGCCATGATGTTCATTGTCGAACAACACTTATATTCTTATCCTGACTATATATAAAAGGTAAGGTCGTACGGACGTTTAATTATTTCATCAGTCAGGATTGGTTATTAGAGTGTTCCATATAACCAAGTTAACAAGAGACCCATGGGCCTTAACGCTCGCCTGAAGATATTTCCAATATTGTTTGTAAAGTGCAATAGACAATATATTACGTACAGAAACTTTAAAAGTTTTCTCAAGTTAAGAACTCCCACAAAACTTAATCAGAAATATGTCCACTCACATTTCATTCATAAGTAGCTTATACAATATGCATGAAGTAACTGTAGTGCAATGAATAATTTCCAAATCATTAATCAATTTCAGTATACTTATGCAGCTATGTCCTTGACCTTTGAACATATATGACCTTGAACCATATATGATTGTCATGTCAATACCTATAATATTCTAATATACATGCCTATGCATGAAATTGATAGCTTTCAAGATCATTAATAATCTTAGTATTTCTATGTTGATATGACCTTGACCTTTGAACATATAACCTTGAACCATATATCAAAATGACCGTTGTCGCAATACCTACAATATTCTAATATACATGCTTATACAAAAAGTTATTAGTTTTCAAGATAATTAGCAATTTAAGTCTTCTTTTGCAGCTTTGACCTTGACCTTTCAACATATGACCTTGTACCATATATCATAATGATCATTGTCGCAATACCTACAATATTCTAATATACATGCCTATACAAAAAGTTAATAGTTTTCAAGATAATAAGGAATTTAAGTCTTTTTTTGCATCTGTGACCTTGACCTTTCAACATATGACCTTGAACTATATATCAAAATGATCACCATGTTAATACCTACAATATTCTAATATACATGCCTATACAAAATGTTAATAGTTTTTTAAATAATTAGCAATTTCAATCTTTTTTGCAGCTTGACCTTGACCTTTCAACATATGACCTTGAACCATATATCATAATGACTGTTGTCGCAATACCTACAATATTTTAATATACATGCCAATACAAAATGCTAATAGTTATTAAGATAATTAGCAATTTCAGCAATTTCTGTCTTTTTTGTAGCTGTGAACTTGACCTTTCAATATATGACCTTGAACTATATATCAAAATGATCATTGTCGCAATACCTACAATATTCTATAATACATGCCTTTACAAAAAGTTAATAGTTTTCAAGATAATTAGCAATTTAAGTCTTTTTTTGCAGCTGTGACCTTGACCTTTCAACATATGACCTTGAACTATATATCAAAATGATCACCATGTTAATACTTACAATATTCTAATATACATGCCTATACAAAATGTTAATAGTTTTTTAAATAATTAGCAATTTCAATCTTTTTTGCAGCTTGACCTTGACCTTTCAACATATGACCTTGAACCATATATCATAATGATTGTTGTCGCAATACCTACAATATTTTAATATACATGCCAATACAAAATGCTAATAGTTATTAAGATAATTAGCAATTTCAGCAATTTAAGTCTTCTGTTGCAGCTGTGACCTTGACCTTTCAATATATGACCTTGAACTATATATCAAAATGATCATTGTCGCAATACCTACAATATTCTATGATACATGCCTTTACAAAAAGTTAATAGTTTTCAAGATAATTAGCAATTTAAGTCTTTTTTTGCAGCTGTGACCTTGACCTTTCAACATATGACCTTGAACTATATATCAAAATGATCACCATGTTAATACCTACAATATTCTAATATACATGCCTATACAAAATGTTAATAGTTTTTTAAATAATTAGCAATTTCAATCTTTTTTGCAGCTTGACCTTGACCTTTCAACATATGACCTTGAACCATATATCATAATGATTGTTGTCGCAATACCTACAATATTTTAATATACATGCCAATACAAAATGCTAATAGTTATTAAGATAATTAGCAATTTCAGCAATTTCTGTCTTTTTTTGTAGCTGTGAACTTGACCTTTCAATATATGACCTTGAACTATATATCAAAATGATCATTGTCGCAATAACTACAATATTCTTTTATACATGCCTATACAAAAAGTTAATAGTTTTCAAGATAATTAGCAATTTAAGTCTTCTTTTGCAGCTTTGACCTTGACCTTTCAACATATGACCTTGTACCATATATCATAATGATCATTGTCGCAATACCTACAATATTCTAATATACATGCCTATACAAAAAGTTAATAGTTTTCAAGATAATAAGCAATTTAAGTCTTTTTTTGCATCTGTGACCTTGACCTTTCAACATATGACCTTGAACTATATATTAAAATGATCACCATGTTAATACCTACAATATTCTAATATACATGCCTATACAAAATGTTAATAGTTTTTTAAATAATTAGCAATTTCAATCTTTTTTGCAGCTTGACCTTGACCTTTCAACATATGACCTTGAACCATATATCATAATGACTGTTGTCGCAATACCTACAATATTTTAATATACATGCCAATACAAAATGCTAATAGTTATTAAGATAATTAGCAATTTCAGCAATTTCTGTCTTTTTTGTAGCTGTGAACTTGACCTTTCAATATATGACCTTGAACTATATATCAAAATGATCATTGTCGCAATACCTACAATATTCTATAATACATGCCTTTACAAAAAGTTAATAGTTTTCAAGATAATTAGCAATTTAAGTCTTTTTTTGCAGCTGTGACCTTGACCTTTCAACATATGACCTTGAACTATATATCAAAATGATCACCATGTTAATACTTACAATATTCTAATATACATGCCTATACAAAATGTTAATAGTTTTTTAAATAATTAGCAATTTCAATCTTTTTTGCAGCTTGACCTTGACCTTTAAACATATGACCTTGAACCATATATCATAATGATTGTTGTCGCAATACCTACAATATTTTAATATACATGCCAATACAAAATGCTAATAGTTATTAAGATAATTAGCAATTTCAGCAATTTAAGTCTTCTGTTGCAGCTGTGACCTTGACCTTTCAATATATGACCTTGAACTATATATCAAAATGATCATTGTCGCAATACCTACAATATTCTATGATACATGCCTTTACAAAAAGTTAATAGTTTTCAAGATAATTAGCAATTTAAGTCTTTTTTTGCAGCTGTGACCTTGACCTTTCAACATATGACCTTGAACTATATATCAAAATGATCACCATGTTAATACCTACAATATTCTAATATACATGCCTATACAAAATGTTAATAGTTTTTTAAATAATTAGCAATTTCAATCTTTTTTGCAGCTTGACCTTGACCTTTCAACATATGACCTTGAACCATATATCATAATGATTGTTGTCGCAATACCTACAATATTTTAATATACATGCCAATACAAAATGCTAATAGTTATTAAGATAATTAGCAATTTCAGCAATTTCTGTCTTTTTTTGTAGCTGTGAACTTGACCTTTCAATATATGACCTTGAACTATATATCAAAATGATCATTGTCGCAATAACTACAATATTCTTTTATACATGCCTATACAAAAAGTTAATAGTTTTCAAGATAATTAGCAATTTAAGTCTTCTTTTGCAGCTGTGACTTTGACCTTTCAACATATTACCTTTATCCATATATCAAAATGATTGTCATGTCAATATCTACAACATTCTAATATACATGCCTTAAGAAAATTAGCAATTTCAGCAATTTCTGTCTTTTTTTGTAGCTGTGAACTTGACCTTTCAGTATATGACCTTGAACTATATATCAAAATGATCATTGTCGCAATACCTACAATATTCTATTATACATGCCTATACAAAAAGTTAATAGTTTTCAAGATAATTAGCAATTTAAGTCTTCTTTTGCAGCTGTGACTTTGACCTTTCAACATATGACCTTGATCCATATATCAAAATGATCGTCATGTCAATATCTACAACATTCTAATATACATGCCTATACGAAAAGTTAATAGTTTCCAAGATATAGTGACAAATATATAATTTTTAGCAATTTCCCCACTCAGTGCCTTACAATTACCCCATTTTGAGCCCCATGGTTACCATTTGTGCAAATCTGAAAATAGATGACCTAAGGATGTAATAAATGAAATAACTAAGGTATATCTCTTGTAGATTCAGAGGAGAAGATTTTCAAAGTTTTTAACTCTTTCCCCCTTATGGGGCCCCAAGGGGACATAACTCCTTCATTTGTGCAAATCTGAAGGGGCTTCACCCAGGCATGATGGTTACCGAGTTTCATTAAATTTGGCCCAGTGGTTTTGGAGGAGAAGATTAAAATGTAAAAAGTTAACGCACGACGGACGACGCACGACGCACGACGGACGACGCACGACAGACGACGGACGGTGAACCATCGCAATAGCTCATCTGAGCTTTCAGCTCAGGTGAGCTAAAAAGTAATGTTTGGGATGATAGCCTGATAGGAGATTTCTTAATTGGTTTCAAATATACTCAAAGATTTGCAAGACAAAGTAGTATTTTATTTCAAATAAAATGACACAATGACATTTCAACACATACATACATTCGTCAATAAAATTACATATAAATTCATGCAGTATACATAACATTTACACTGTCAAATTTACAGAATAAACTCAATAATTTTTTTTATTGAAATACCTTTACAATAGTAAAGAACACATATATGAATAATTGAGACTAGACACTCGATATGTAATGCGCACTTATGGAAAGCGTGGGTCTATATGGTCCTGCAGTTTTAGAACAGTCACTACCGGTACAGGATCATTTTATTACCAAATCAACTACACAATAAAAAGGAAAACATTATATACCAGGCAATAATATACGAAAAAAAGATAAATTCATCAAAAATATAAAGCAAATTTTAAAACCTTGATTTTTTATAACCGCTTAACAGATGACATTAGTTGATTTTATTTTGTTCTATACAATCAATGTTAGCGCATTATGTTGTGTTTACAGTTTAATATAAGAAGTTATTTAGAAAAGCTTCCAGCCAATCTATATTCGCAAGTCTGGGAGGAATTTCATCGCCGTTTCTTAATTACACAGGTTTTTTGTGTACTGAAGAATTCAGTGACCAATCGTGACTAGAACAGAGTCTCCGTGGCCGAGTGTTATAAATAGCTAATTTTCCAAATCACGGCGCCTTTCACTGAACGGGATAAAATCTCTCTTGACCGATGGTCGAGGGTTTTCTTAACAGCGTAAAGGTGAAGAATCTTGACTCGTATATGAATTCCATAACTACACTCTTCATGTACCTTATGTAAATAAATAGATAATAAGCCTTTTTTGTTTACCAATCATTTTTTCAGTACAACTAATGAAACATACAAAAACGTAATCAACACATCATATAGTACAAGTACTTCTGGTTTTGGCCGGACAGCAGGCATGATGACAAGTGTCTGGTGGTATGTACTATCAATATTAAGTTAAATCAAATTTATTTTTTCAAGTAAAGTTACCCCGTAAAAAAGAAATATTAAACATCAAAGACGTATTATTTTGTACCTAACGTTAGCGTAATGTAAACCGTAATGTCTAATACACAGTATAATTAAAAACAATGTAGGATTTAAGATAAACAATGACGCTAATCCCAGACAAACCCAGACAATCAGGATAGGTCAAGATGCTTACAAATATGACCTATTAGGTCTTTGTCCTTAAAAAACCCTAATTATTTTACAGTGTATCATTTATATGCTTTTACAACTAAAGCTTCCCACTTGTAATGGGCAATTTGTATAATGAAGATGTCTTCACCAGAGGTGTATTCTGAATTATTACGCCTGGGTTAACAGTGTTATTTAAGTAATTCAATTAACACATAATTCCACATTATATAGGTTTCCTGGATATAAGATGGAGAGTTTGATAGACTTACTAACGACAAAGCACAAAACAAATGCTAATTAAAATAAAACAAAATTAAATCAACATTAAAGTGGACATTATAAAATCAATTTTTAATTCTGTGGTTTAAAAATTTGTTTCATTTTTTTTATAGAATTTTCAGCGATTGTTCTATATTGTCCAACCAAATTTCACCTCACCTGTTTTAGAACATTTAAACATTGAATCCAATTTTATTCGCATTAATGGAAATCAGATTCAACGTTTATAATTAAATTTCTTACCAGGACTGGAATAATTTTTTTTTATCATTACCAAAATTTAAGTTAAAAAATGTTTAGAATATAACATATACCGCACACGAAGGATAAACTTTATGGACATATTTGTATATATATATATATATATATATATATATATATATATATATATATATATATATATATATATATATATATATATATATATATATATATATATATATCGCCGAGTAATACAGTAGAGACAACATCCGCCAAATCAAACGGCAATGCGATTGCATTGTCCTTGATTACGTCATTATTCGGCATGATGATTAGGTTCAGGTCAATAAAAATTCCTGAGTATATTTAACCTTTTAACCAATGTTATCGCTAGAAATTTGTCAAATGAAATTGTTACAAACTAGTACTTATCCAAAAGTAAAAATCGTCAAATGTAATGGGAAAAAAATAGCAAGAATGACAAAACCAGCATTATCACAAAAACTGTGATTCTTAGAAACATTAAAAATATGACGTTTATTTGTTTTGCAAATGATCTTTAGGCTTGCAGTCAATTTTAAATAATCTAGTGGTAGATAATACGCATGTTAATTGCTAAGCAAAAAAAAATTATAATCATAATGATAATGATAATAAAAAAATAAAAAATAAATAGTCCTCTCAATGATTATAAGCAAGCAGACATAAGTTTTGTATTTATGTTCCAGACAAGACTCTTCCATTTCATGTCGAGGTTTACGAAATTTAAATATTTAGACAACATCAGTTTACAAGTCTGAGGTTGCTGAAGACAATTGAAACATAAAGTTGTCACAATCGATTATCTAAATCCATTTTATTCCAGTAATCAATATTAACAGCTTCCACAATATTAACTGTCACAATCTGGATAATCCTTAACTGCCAAATGTATGGATATGTTCATGATTGTAAATGTGATCTTGAATTTGATTAACATATTATCGTTAAAATATCCAATGTAAACAGTATTTGAAATAATATAATTATTATCTTACATCAATGTGCATGACCTGACAGTCGGTCTCCGAGAAAAATAGTTTGTGTAAATACATAAAAGTACTAATATTTAATTCCTTCACACTTTATTGTGCCAGACTTTTCAGCCATGATTAATTGAAATTAAAAATATTTAGTATATTCCATGGAACTTGCTATGACTGGAATTACTGAGTAAGGATATCCAACGTGGAACATTGTGACAGTCTGATGTCATTTTAAAAATATTTGACACAATCACTGTCGGTTCTAATAAAAAAAGGTATCCATCCCAAATTTGTTTACGTTATATTCAAACGCTGTCTTTTTATTGTAAACAGTCCGTCTTTCCGTACTTTTATTCAAGTCTGAATTGACTAGCACAACTGTTATTTTCCCAGTAATATTTAATCAAGGAATCAAGACTTCTTTACTGGACATTTCATCCACCAAATCTGAACTAAAAGCTTACACACAAGGGTATATTTACCACTGCTAGTTAACCAGTAAAAACATCACAATAACTGTTGATAGAATAGTCAGTATAATTACAATACAAAATAACACCCTATCTAGTTTATTAGCAAAACCTCGAGCAACTCTATTTCTCGAATTGCTCCTAGTCCTTCGGTACCTTTTACATCTCTTCCTAAGTCTCGCACAACATGACACGTTACCGTCTGAACTTTGATGATTTTCGGAATCAGCCTCCATGTATTCCTGAAGTAATTGCTCGCTTGACGGCCTAACTCCATTTTTGTTTAGTTTTTGTTTTCTTCTGTTATTATTAATTGTGGATGCCCGACCAATACGGTATAATCTAGAGTTATGAACCACATCTTCGTTATATGATGGATATTGAAAACAATTATCTCTATGGTGAAAATATAACACCATTACAGTACTGGCTACCGAAAGTCCACTGAGGGTCAGGAGAATGGTCAAGTATACAGCTACAAAAGAGAGAAATTAAAAGCTTTATTAGTACCTTTAACAATTTTGCAACATAGTATTTTCAATTACTCTATACTTTACAAATTACCAGTTGTTGATTTTAATTTAAAAAAATCTATACGAAAAATTGAACAGGTTTACAAATGGTAAACTGCGTAAATGAATAAAATATTCTACAGGTGTGCAGTTTGTCTACATTATTACAGATAAGACAACTTACTGTCTTGTTTGGTGTTAAAACATGCTATGCGTCTACAAACTGTTATCGGCAATCAGATATCTGAACAGTTGGAAGTTTTAATAAACATGTATTTTATTTATTTATTTATTTATTGTATCGTTTTACTTTATTATAGCTATCAGTCATAGCGGTTTATTTGTCATCTTATGCAAATATCATGGAATTTGTTTCGATAAAAATGTTATGCTGAAAAAAATCAATTTGTATGAGACACGAACAAGTGTAAAAGATGAAATCGCTCCTGGAGCATGATGACATTGCTTCCTTACATGTAACAACGGGTCACATTGACAAAAATGTCTCATCTGTAAATAATAACATTACATAATACGACTTTACGACTGCTTCCATTTTTCACAAGAACATTTGGTTTAGATTTGGATGTAAATATCGGCGTCTCAAACATCATTTAATATCGTTGGTATTGTTTTCTGACCTAGCGATAAAGCTGCAAGCTAAAGATGTCTCGCATTGCAGCTGTTGTTGAAAGATATATGAAAGAGCTGTCGAAATCGAAAAACGGAAACATAAAAGTATTAAATTAGTCATTTGGTCACCCCCTCATTAAGGTAATTTTTTTTATAAATGTCAATAAATAAAAGTAAAAGAGATGGATAGAAAAATGACCAACAATTAATTAATTTTCTCTAAATGTTTATATCTGCGGTGAAAGTTACGATCCAGTTTTTTAGTTTTAAAAAGGGAATAATTATGAAACATTCTTAGACATTTTAACACAATGCATCTAGTTGTCTTTGTTAAGATTTAATCAAATGCTTCATTGACGACTTTATTAATGAAAAGAACGTTTATGTAAATAAAATGTGGGAGGTAGTAATGTCTGGATAACACTGCTGTCATGTGCTTCCTTTTAATTTTAACGAAATAATAAATTCAAAAGTAGCACATGCCAATTAATTGCCATGTGCTACTTTTGAATGCATTATTTCATAAAAAATTCAAAAGGAGCACATGACACTGCTAGAAGTTTTGCTTTATATTATTACCTGACCATTCACTCCTTTTAAACTGTTAAATACAATTTGATACTAGTAATACAATTTGTCTCTCGATCTCCTTATCTCACTTCTTAAGCTTTACAAAAAAGTATTTTCAATCTTTAAAATTATTGGCATGATATAACACTGCCTGATATCTTAAAATTCTTAAAAGGTCTTTTCAAATCATTAATTTCATTAAATCGAAAAAAGTCGAGATCATGCATACCAAAGGTTTTTTTTTATTACCAGCTAGTCAATTACGTTATACCAACTGCATATAAATAACACATGTTCGGAATTTTAAATTATGGTGAACTCAAAGTTCGCTTTTCCAAACTTCGTCAATGGCATAGATCTGACAAAATTTATCAATTAGTTCATGTAAGTATTATTCCATAAGGAGTGTGGTGGTGTTCGATAACTCGCAATGGAAATTTACAGACTTTTTTTAACAATTGTACTAACAAACTCTGTTACAATGGTATAATTGTTAGTGTGCTGGTGGTTCTGTGGATTTCTGTATCGACTGGTAGATACCAGAGAAAGTTTATATTTAACATCACTTCAGAACATTGTCGTGTCACTTCATGTCCTGCTATGGTTTATATATGATGCATTAATATGTTTTTCCTTCATAGTCAGCTCATTATTGTAATCAAATTACAACATAATCTGAAATACATGCCTTTTGTTAACTTTTGTCTTAAACAGTTTTTAAGATTTTGTAGTTATTTTTCTCATTTTATTAAAGTTTGATTATTGGTTTTTAAAGGGTAAATAGCCAGTTTGTGGGTTTGGCGGACATATGATATTTCCAATGCGTCTTTGGTTTTTAGACGAAATTTAATGTGAGAATACAGAGACATTTTCCGGTCTTCTACTTGGTTATAAAATCGCCATATATATCCCATAACCCCCCCCCCCCCCAAAAAAAAAAAAAAAAAAAAAAAAAAAACCACACACACAACCCCCCTCCCACGCACGTTTAAATAAAATTATGCAATGATAATAAAATTAGGAATTTTAGAATCACCCAATAAAGGCCATGAAATGTGAGGTCAAACAAAATATTCAGTTCACGGAAATAAATAATAAAAATTATGGAACAGTATTATATTTATTTCATATAACGTGACTGTCAGTAGTTTGATCCTTTTAGTTGTATTTTTGTCTTAATCTGCTTACTGATACGACCATAAAAACTATATATGGAATTAAAATATAAAATCTCTAAAGAATATATGTCAAAAGCTTAAACTAAATGTAGTATATCAATTTTTTTTCAAAGTTAAGAAAAATATTTATTGTTCAAACTTAGCCATTCTGACTACCGAGACGAAAATAAATTGAAAATTGGCAAGATAAATTATTAAGTATCATGAACATTTCATAAACCAGTGATGTAAATTGAATCCTTTCAAAAATATTAACAAAAAAAACTAATATCATCATTGTGACCAGTAAAACTAGGTCACAAAACAATACATTGAAACTATAAGATAACAATCTGTGCGCTTGTTCATCAGTTAAGCACCATGGTGTATTTTTAATCTAAGCACTTTCACCTGCAATTTCCAAAACAAGAAAAATGCTTTTGGTTCAAATCACTATGTTTTTTAAGATCTGACCTTTTTTTATTTTGTTGGAACCTTATTATTCAAACTAAAGCAACACAATAAACTTTGTTTTTTTTTTCTTGCTACATTTGGATTTTCAAAATTCCTTTCATACATATAAACTACTGTTCTAGTAATTTTAGGGATGATGGGATATTCTGTCATTGTGCTTGTTACAAATACAACTGCTGTTAAAAGTAAGTGTATTATATAAGAAAAAAATGATTAAAATGGACTATCTGCAAATTTTCAACCACTTAGGAAAATGTATTTTCAGATGTCATAAAAATGTATAAATAAACTAAACAAATAAGTTATGAAGGGTGAAATGGGGAAACGTTCACACTTATATAACATACATATTTAATGTTTAAGAATGTCATAAAGTATAACAAATTTACTGTATGTTACAGTTCTAAAGAATTAAATGTCACTGAGTAAGATAGTATACGTGGCTGAGTGATCTAAAGTGCCTCTCACCGCCTAGGTTTAAATCTAGACAGATCCTAGTGTTAGAAAGTTTGTCGTTAACTTTATTATCTACTCAGCCCTTCTCTTACACATTTAATCACTTTTTAGTCGAGTGATTTAGGCGTTAGTAAGCCTTAACAAAAGGCGTCTAACTAATTTTGGTTGAATTTGATAGGTCTCAAGTGAGAAAAGTGTTTTTTTCTTGTTGTAGATTTGTACTGATTGGCTTGATTGGTTTCAAGTATATGGTCTTTGAGTGATCTGAGATTTATCTGAGACATTATGATCTAGTGGACTAGCATTGTAAACATTATTTAGAGCGAATGTACTACCACTGTAAAGGTCAACATAAGATCTCACTAATACAATGCATATCAGAAACACGTCTTAACACAAACTTGTGTTTAAATTAATAATAATTAATACTGATTTTAAATCTCGTCTCGAAAAACTGAAAAATGTTTTGATATGAGTTTAAACAACATTTAACAACCATCTAATGTTTTGATGTTTAAACAACATTTAACAACCATCTAATGTTTTGATATGAGTTTAAACAACATTTAACAACATCTAATATTTTGATATGAGTTTAAACAACATTTAACAACCATCTTATGTTTTGATATGAGTTTAAACAACATTTAACAACCATCTAATGTTTTGATGTTTAAACAACATTTAACAACCATCTAATAATTTGATACGAGTTTAAACAACATTTAACAACATCTAATGTTTTGAAATGAGTTTAAACAACATTTAGCAACCATCTGATGTTTTAATATGAGTTTAAACAACATTTAACAACCATCTAATGTTTTGATGTTTAAACAACATTAAACAACCATCTTATGTTTTGATATGAGTTTAAACAACATTTAACAACATCTAATGTTTTGATATGAGTTTAAACAACATTTAACAACATGTAATGTTTTGATGTTTAAACAACAATTAACAACCATCTAATGTTTTGATGTTTAAAAAACATTTAACAACATCTAATGTTTTGATGTTTAAACAAAATTTAACAACATCTAATGTTTTGATATGAGTTTAAACAACATTTAACAACATCTAATGTTTTGATATGAGTTTAAACAACACTTAACAACCATCTAATGTTTTGATATGAGTTAAAACAACATTTAACAACCATCTAATGTTTTGATATGAGTTTAAACAACATTTAACAACATCTTATGTTTTGATATGAGTTTAAACAACATTTAACAACCATCTAATGTTTTGATATGAGTTTAAACATCATTTAACAACAATCTAACGTTTTGATGTTTAAACAACATTAAACAACCATCTAATGTTTTGATATGAGTTTTAACAACATTTAACAACCATCTAATGTTTTGATATGAGTTTAAACAACATTTAACAACATCTTATGTTTTGATATAAGTTTAAACAACATTTAACAACCATCTAATGTTTTTATGTTTAAACAACATTTAACAACCATCTAATGCTTTGATATGAGTTTAAACAACATTTAACAACCATCTAATGTTTTGATGTTTAAACAACATTTAACAACCATCTAATGTTTTGATATGAGTTTAAACAACATTTAACAACATCTAATATTTTGATATGAGTTTAAACAACATTTAACAACCATCTTATGTTTTGATATGAGTTTAAACAACATTTAACAACATCTAATGTTTTGATATGAGTTTAAACAACATTTAACAACCATCTAATGTTTTGATGTTTAAACAACATTTAACAACCATCTAATAATTTGATATGAGTTTAAACAACATTTAACAACATCTAATGTTTTGAAATGAGTTTAAACAACATTTAGCAACCATCTGATGTTTTAATATGAGTTTAAACAACATTTAACAACCATCTAATGTTTTGATGTTTAAACAACATTAAACAACCATCTTATGTTTTGATATGAGTTTAAACAACATTTAACAACATCTAATGTTTTGATATGAGTTTAAACAACATTTAACAACATGTAATGTTTTGATGTTTAAACAACAATTAACAACCATCTAATGTTTTGATGTTTAAAAAACATTTAACAACATCTAATGTTTTGATGTTTAAACAAAATTTAACAACATCTAATGTGTTGATATGAGTTTAAACAACATTTAACAACATCTAATGTTTTGATATGAGTTTAAACAACACTTAACAACCATCTAATGTTTTGATATGAGTTAAAACAACATTTAACAACCATCTAATGTTTTGATATGAGTTTAAACAACATTTAACAACATCTTATGTTTTGATATGAGTTTAAACAACATTTAACAACCATCTAATGTTTTGATATGAGTTTAAACATCATTTAACAACAATCTAACGTTTTGATGTTTAAACAACATTAAACAACCATCTAATGTTTTGATATGAGTTTTAACAACATTTAACAACCATCTAATGTTTTGATATGAGTTTAAACAACATTTAACAACATCTTATGTTTTGATATATGTTTAAACAACATTTAACAACCATCTAATGCTTTGATATGAGTTTAAACAACATTTAACAACATGTAATGTTTTGAAATGACTTTAAACAACATTTAACAACCATCTAATGTTTTGATATGAGTTTCAACAACATTTAACAACCATCTTATGTTTTAATATGAGTTTAAACAGCATTTAACAACATCTAATGTTTTGATATGAGTTTAAACAACATTTAACAACATCTTATGTTTTGATATTAAACAACATTTTACAACCATCTAATGTTTTGATGTTTAAACAACATTTAACAACCATCTAATGTTTTGATATGAGTTTAAACAACATTTAACAACATCTAATGTTTTAATGTTTAAACAACATTTAACAACCATCTAATGTTTTGATATGAGTTTAAACAACATTTAACAACATCTTATGTTTTGATATGAGTTTAAACAACATTAAACAACCATCTAATGTTTTGATACGAGTTTAAACAACATTTAACAACCATCTAATGTTTTGATGTTTAAACAACATTTAACAACATCTAATGTTTTGATATGAGTTTAAAAAACATTTAACAACCATCTAATGTTTTGATATGAGTTTAAACAACATTTAACAGCATCTAAGGTTTTGATATGAGTTTAAACAACATTTAACAACCATCTAATGTTTTGATATGAGTTTAAACTACATTTAACAACCATCTAATGTTTTGATGTTTAAACAACATTTAACAACCATCAAATGTTTTGATATGAGTTAAAACAACATTTAACAACCATTTAATATTTTGATGTTTAAACAACATTTAACAACATCTTATGTTTTGATATGAGTTTAAACAACATTAAACAACCATCTAATGTTTTGATATGAGTTTAAACAACATTTAACAGCCATCTAATGTTTTGATATGAGTTTAAACAACATTTAACAACATGTAATGTTTTGATGTTTAAACAACATTTAACAACCATCTAATGTTTTGATATGAGTTTAAACAACATTTAACAACCATCTAATGTTTTGATATGAGTTTTAACAACATTTAACAACCATCTAATGTTTTGATGTTTAAACAACATTTAACAACATCTAATGTTTTGATATGAGTTTAAACAACATTTAACAATCATCTAATGTTTTTATATGAGTTTAAACAACATTAAACAACCTTCTTATGTTTTGATATGAGTTTAAACAACATTTAACAACCATCTAATGTTTTGATATGAGTTTAAACAACATTTAACAACCATCTAATGTTTTGATGTTTAAACAACATTAAACAACATGTAATGTTTTGATATGAGTTTAAACAACATTTAACAACCATCTATTGTTTTGATATGAGTTTAAACAACATGTAACAACATCTAATGTCTTGATATGAGTTTAAACAACATTTAACAACATGTAATGCTTTGATATGAGTTTAAACAACATTTACAACTATCTTATGTTTTAATATGAGTTTAAACAGCATTTAACAACATCTAATGTTTTGATATGAGTTTAAACAACATTTAACAACATCTAAGGTTTTGATATGAGTTTAAACAACATTAAACAACCATCTAATGTTTTGATATGAGTTTAAACAACATTTAACAACCATCCCATGTTTTGTTTTGTAGCATCCGTATTGTTTATTATATAAAAGGGTCACTGTCCGACATTAATTTTTAACATAACGAACCTTCTGAAACTTTCACAATACAGTGATCAATACAAGATATATATTGTTGTCTTTTTCAGAATTTCCATATTTTTGATTAAATGAACCAGTCTCACAGACAGGCACTTCCGTTTTATTATGTTTTTTTGTAAATTAAACTACCTTAGAATACCATGTTTTCTTTATGATATGATATGATTTGAAAGATTGCGTGGTCTTGCTTGAAATAACGACTTCGTAAAGAGGTTAATTTTCTTATGGCCATACAGGAAATTAAATTATACGCGAATGCA
The DNA here is from genome assembly GCA_029721355.1 of Tegillarca granosa. NCBI lineage: Eukaryota > Metazoa > Mollusca > Bivalvia > Arcoida > Arcidae > Tegillarca > Tegillarca granosa. The sequence goes on along the minus strand of CM056603.1, from coordinate 19,817,433 downwards.
TTAGAGACCGAAACTATGACGCATTTGGTAAAACAACGATTGAAACATAACAAGTATCCGTGTATCGAAATTGTATTCCTCTTCTTATTATTGCATTCTGGTTTTGGGGTGATTCAAAAGGATTGATATATATTTTGTTATACTGTAAATAGGGAGGGGAAAGATTTCATTTGTCAAAATTTTTTGTCCAAAAGCGATATCACAGATTTTTTGTACTTTTATACAGTCACTGTAAACTTGATATTCGTTATAATAATAATAATAATAATAATAATAATAATAATAATAATAATAATAATAATAATAATAATAATAATTTATTTTCATAATAATAATATTAATAATAATAATAATAATAATTTATTTTCATAATAATAATAATAATTATAATAATAATAATTGACAATTTTCATGAAATTCTGTATAATACAAGTAGCTTTTTCGTCCTTTTTCATTTTCAATTCTAGCAACCCAAAGGTCGAGGGTTCAAATCCCAGTGATGCCATTTTTTATTTTTATTTATTTATTTATTTATTTATTTTTATTATTATTATTATTATTATGATTATTATTATTTGTGTGTGTTTCATCACTTACTTTGAAAAAAGGTATTGAACAACGAAAAAGTTGATATTACTGTCTTAATATTTTTGTAACAGCGAATTTTGCAAACGTCAATGGTATACGCTATTGTATCGCTTACTTCATTGATTGTATGTATAAGAAAAACATCTTTCGTATCTTTCTTGATCAACCTTGTAAAAAGGAAATGTTCCTTATATCATCAGAATATGAAAACAATTTTTAAGCCAATGAATAAACAACTGGGCTTATGTCACAACAAAAGTAGCAAAAGAGAACATTTCTTTTCAAAAGATAAAAGGAACAATATTGTGCTCATGGGTTATTTTATGGTATTCAAGAATCCACGTGTTGAATCTAAGTTAAAAATAGACTCAAGTAAGTCTCAGTACTTTGTGCTGTCAGAAAATATACCAGTTAGCAAACTTTTCAGCTGTCTTATTTTTTTTAAAATTTATTTAAAACTAATGTTTGTTCCCTCATGCAAAGCATTCCTTAGCTGGATTTGGATTCATATAAATTTGGAACTTTAAAGTTATTAATTTTCAACTGTTTGGCTTACGTTTTTTATCTATCCAACTTTTCGGCCCCTAGTGTCACTGATGAGGAATGATTTTCCGAAATGCGCACATATGGCACATCCAAATTTAACAGGTATTTGTGTTACATATTCAAGGCTTCTAAAATTGTATTTGTTTTATTGGCAATTTTTGCTGATAAAACAACAGATAGTAGCACATGGTATAAAAAAGGACAAACAACTTACAACTCGAACGCAGTTTTTGAGCATCAACAGGGAACTAAATTTTGCCCACCAATTAAAGGATGGGCCTCGTTTTTCGAACCTTCTCAGCTTAACTGAATAGTGATATAAAAATTTTAAAAAGATATTAAATTTCAAAAGATGTGTTTCAAAATATAATGTGATTTAATATCGATCTTACGCATGGTTGTAACTGTAGGCATAAAATTTTTAGATGCACATGGACCACAATTCATACCGATACTGGTAAAGCTTATGCAAGTTTTGGAAAAAAAAGCAAAGGCGAATGTCTTCAAGAAATATTAGGTGTGTTTGACAGGGAAAACATTTTTTTGGTTTTAGAAGGAAATGTTTAAATATAATTATATAATTATACTATTGTTCTCAAAATATGCCGTTTTTTCTTTACTCGCCATTTTTTTTTATTTTGTTTTTATTTTTTATTTTTTTTATTTATTTATTTTTTTTTATTATTGGATGTATTGCCTAATATCTAATACAGTAAAATCTCAAAATAATACACCATATGTGCGTTGAGAGTTTGAGGTTATCAAGGAATTTGCGATTAATAAGAAGAGTTATTTTTTAAAAATTGTACTTCAAAATACGAAATACGGTGCCTTAATGAGAAGTGCAGAATCGAAGGTCATTAAAAAGATTTACTGTATATGGTTTCGGCTCATTAAGATAAGATTTATTTATCAGCCACATTATACACTTGCAGAATATCAGTTCAACTTTATCAATCAGAATATTTCCATTTGAAAAGTGCACTCGGAAATAAACCCAAAAAACCCATTAAAGCGTCTCAAGAGATTCAGATATTAAATACTTTAGTAGATTATATATATATATATATATATATATATATATATATATATATATATATATAATTTCCTTATTTTCCTTTCCGAGGACCGTCATAGCGAAATGCATTTTTTCATTATTTCATTATTTTTTGCTGTCATAACATGAGAAAATATCTTTCAAAAAGGAGCAAGTTTCTTTCATAAGATTTCCTTTGACCTTAAAGTAAGGCATCTTGTGGTCACATTGAAAGAACACATTTCTCTTTCATGTAAATCTTATTTAGTCATTGTTGTTATATATATTTTGGACATGCAATCACATACATAAAAACTTTACAATAATACTCTCCTGTGGATGAAAAGACCAAAAGAACAGAATTACTTTCTTTGTGATTGTAAAAAGAAAGTGTATATTAAAACAGATATGTCTCCATAAGATATCTACTCCATGACCGAACATGTGACCATAAAATATTATTTTTTTCAAATATCATTCCCCAAAAAGGAACATATGTATTAATATCTAGATATGATGACCTCGTCTATTGATTATATAGTAAAATATAGAACTACTCAATATCTTATTGTATCTGAAAAGATTTGGTTCTTATGAACATTAACTTGCTGATTTATTCCAGTAACAAGAATTGACAAGGCTGATTAAAAACGGTCGAAGCATTTCTGTAAGCATTGTACTAACGTCCAGAAGATGACGAAGAGTTATTATTTTCAATATGTTTCATTGTGCTGCTGATCTGGACCCAGGCTCAATAACATTTTACGCGATTGATAATTTATCTAGCTGGGCAGATATTCGTATGAAACTTATACAGGTATTTGTTTTTTATAATAATAATAATAATGATAATAATAATAATAATAATAATAATAATAATAATAATAATAATAATAATGACAATAATGATAATAATAATAATAATAATAATAATGATGACAACAACAACAACAACAACAACAACAACAACAAAAAATAATAATAATAATAACTATTGAAAGCTATAGAAACAACAAACTAATTGAAAATGTTTTCAAGTGGATTTTCAGTTGTCGAAGAAACATTAACTTTATTCCTAAAATTAAAATTTACAATCTACCGATTAAATGACAATAATTATTTTCATTTTTCTTGAAATGAGGTAAATGTACCATCTTAATGAAAATTTAGACAGTTATCTGGATTTTTAAAAGAAAAAACAATCTAGGATTTTTAAACAGAAATAATAAAAATTAAAGTGTGTAAGAGCTATTTGGTGCATGTTACTTGTGAAGACCAACAAAAAATAATTATTGAAATAAATATAAAATCATTAGAAGTCTTGTTAGCTGAAACATCGACAAATTTCCATGTAGTTGAATATAATTGAAATTTAATGACAGATATTTTGTTGGACAAAAGAGATAATTTCCGAAATTATCGATACGAATTTTAATGATTTTAATAATTACAGATTTTCAAGATTTTAATGAGTAATCATTAAAGCGTTTAATTTGTAACGGTATTCAACAAGAAGAACTAGAGAAGAATTTCTGCAGAGTCCATATAACAACGCAATCTGTATTTGGAATTTACAAAGACAAAATCAAAAGACATTTAAAATAACGTTACGTTTTCGCAGCTTAATAGAGCTACTGGTATTCAAAACATTTGCAATTATTTTGATATAATCAAGATAGATTGTTTGTATTTATGATGAAATGTGATCACGAAATTTATTGGAAATATTGAGAAAGTATTGGGTTTTGTTGTCAAAAATGGAAATGTTGAGAAAGTATTGGGTTTTGTTGACAAAAGAAAATTCAGATAAAATCCCACACTTAGGAAATACTCTGTGTGGGAGTAATTTCGATATAATTCGTTTTAAGATAAAGATAAAATAATTAGACGAGTTGAATTAGAAAGTATCTATAAGGTGATTAAATCAAACATTTCGACGACAAACAATCTTTTATGTACAATGCCCCTCCAAGAACGAAATACTCGTAAATTTAATAGACAGACAAGTCAGTTCTTGTTCGAATAAAATTTTGTCCGAGTAGAATTTGACCCTAGTGCACAAAAGGGGTGTAATGCGTTATCCAGACGCTTTAGATTGCTTGGCTTCTGAAGCTTCGGACCGCCAAAAGACTATACTTTAATTAATGTCACGATAGATACATGGAATTTTATCAAGTACCAATAACATGTATACTTTGTAAATTATGAGGATCAACAGAAAACTATGTCACTTCATACAAATATTATAACTCAATAGGAGGTCAAGTTATCAAATTATTGATATTTTAATAATAAAGTCTAGTTTACCAAAAAATTGTTTGGATTTTTATCGCGAAATTTCGTTTCGTACAAAAACTGCAAGATGTTCTTTCTATATTGACCTGACAACCAACGCCATATTGTTACATTGTTCTATACAATTCAGGTGATCTCCTTATACGATTAATGTCAGTTATAATTGGTTATGATTGGCTGTTGACACGTGTATGTTTTTCAGTTAAATTTTTCAATCTTGTTTTTTGATTATTAAATTTACATTGTACTTTTTACTATAAGGACGGTATTTATATATTCCTTCACAAATAAAACCAATATTTTTCACTCAAGATATGGCATTACACTTATCATTGTTATAATTATTAATAAAAGCTTTGCCGATCGTATCTTCTTGAAGCTAGCTTACCATGCCTTTATCAATAAACGGTCGGATTTTATGATCTTGTTTGTTACCAAACAGAACGAGCAGAAGAGCCAATAAAAACAATAAAGACATTGAAGAAATTCATTTATATGGAGATAAAGATTGATTATAGTGATTTCCAGAAAGGTAGCTATAGGTTCTCTGTATCGATGTCTCATACAATAACAAAAATCAGAAGCAATTCAATTATCGTTATATGAATAATAACCAACCTTACATATCTGAGGGAAAAAATAATTGGATAAAATGTTTTGACAAAGTAAAGAAATCACATAAATAGATCTAAAGTCAGTTAGTGCTACTTATGTGAATATATTGGCCATATTACATTACTGATTCGTATCCATTTTGACGCACCAACAAAGGGCATCTGGGAATTTTCATTTTCTTATTTTAACAAACTGTAAAGGGCCAGAAAATGTTTCACTATTTATGCTCACCAATTTTGACGTACAAAAATACAAAAAGCATCTGGATTTGTTCTTATTTGAACAGATCTCACAGAGAAAAAACAGACGTAAATAGGAGAAAATCAACAATTTTTGCCCACCAATTTTAACTGTACCGACAAACACTTAGTTTTTGAACAGATGAATCATATTTGAAGAGTTTTAACATACCTAAGGTGACAAAACAAACTGAGACCTTTCTGTTCATGACTAATCACCAATGATTGGTTTGGCAAATGTTTTATATAGTTACAGATGGTTAAGATATTATATAATAGAACTCAGGACATCCTGTTAACGACAGCGACAGTCAAATTCGTCTTGAAGTCTGTGCTATTGTGCAATATATACGATTTATTGTACATATTTCAAACGACTTAACAACGTCTATAACATGAGACTATTGTTTACTCCTAGAAATTGTTCTGCTCAGTAGGTTTTCAGAGATCGATTTTCCCCTCTAACCAACAATAGTTCTAACCGTCAAGTTAAAGGAAAGTATAATTTTGTGACATTTCTATAAAGTACAGTTATAATGAAAGTCATTCTAAAATCAGTTTAAGAAACAACGAGTAATTATTGGTCGTAATGTATTATGCTTTGTTTTTCAGGATTGCTTATGTTCGGTTTAATTCCCTTTTTTGCACTGTAGAATCTAGAACTCCTTACTTGCGTATCAAGACTATTGACGGTTTGTAAGTCTTGTCACGTAATCAGCAAGGATTTGCGATTTTCGGGTTACAAAAACAATCAGCTTGATAAGAAGTCGTGTTAAATGACTTCATTTATCAACATTAGACTTAAATAACCGTGTTATTACCTAATAATTGACTCGATATCAAACTTATTTCAAAATGTTTTTGCAACCAAAACTTTATTCATAAGATTGACTTTTGCTTAACAAATTCCCGTCTTCTGTTCATGCCACAGTGTAAAATTTTGACAACACAGAATTAAGTTACTCGGGTAATAACACGAAAACGCGATGTCCTTTGTTTCATAATACCTATATAAAATGGTCTCTACCAGATGTTGAGCGCAATAAATTACTTAATTCGGCATGGACATATCTTCAAAACCAGACATTGACATTTACACTGGACCGTTATGTACGGTCAGGTTTTGTGATACGTTTAAAACTGGTTAAAAAGGGAATTCTTTTTGCATTTAGCTTGCGCATGCAACAGTTCCTTTTTCCATGAAACAGTCACGTCATAATGTGAGGAGATAGTTATGATTGTTCTTTGACGTCATATCACGATCAAAAAGCAATGTTTGTGGGACATCGATGATTGTTCTCTGACGTCATAATATGAAGAAATAGTAAAGGTTGTTCTTTGACGTCATATTGCGATAAGAAAGCAATGCTGCTTCTCTGACAACATAATGTGAAAAGACATCGATGCTTGTTTTCTGACGTCACATTGCGAGAAGAAAATAATGTTTTTTCTCTGACGTCATATTGCGAAGACATTAATGTTTTTTCTTGCGCATGCAACAGTTCCTTTTTCCATGAAACAGTTAACGAACTATCCCATGCCTGCCTTGAGAAAATTAAAAAAAAAACACAAACACCTGAAAACAGCTTAAAATACTTCATTACTACTTTTGAAAGAGATCAGGGGAAAATAATAGAGAGCGCAGCGATGTTTGCACCGAAGGTGCAAGCTCGCGAAGCAAGCTCTTTAGATATCGTATACGGAGACCAGTTGAAAATGAATAATCCTTCAAGTTTTGTTTTTGGTACCAGTGAATTACGTCACTTTCGAGGTCGTGTGGGAAAAAACGGAAGTGAAAATTATTTTTTTCAAAATCGCTTATTTAAAATAACTTACGGAAATATTAACGACAACATGACTTTCCATCAAAAAATAACTTTCGCCATGGAACTTACAAAAACTTACAATGTCAATTTGTTTATGAAAATGATACGGAAAAAAGCGATTTATGACGAGTGTCAATTCTGTTGACAAAAAAAAAAAAAAAAACTTTGCAGCTACCCAATATGACATCATGGATGATGAAGGTCAAAGGTTAAAAATAGGACCGTCATAAATTCTACAGAACAGTGGACGATAAATCTGCTTATTGTCGTGTTTTAAAATTGTTCAGAGATGACAAAAATAATAAGAAACCAAATTGAAATCTAACGCATCAGTTATAACTTTAACACAAGATAATATCTGAATTTGGCATATAAAAAATGGCGAGCAGATTATCATCACTCACTGTTACTGTATTGAGATGAATCATTATTTCCGATCTGTAAATCTACTGTGTCTAAGATATTGCCGAAAGTTTAAGGTGTAAATATTAGAAAGAGATAGCCTTTCATGATTGACTTACCTTGCACAAATCGTTATTAAAGATCCAAAAAGTATATTCCCTAACAATCAATAGAAATCGCGTGTAGGTCTAGCTCCAGTAAGATTGTTTTGACTATGGCGGGAATGTGACGTCATCATTACATCATAGTGTCACATGATATAAATCCAGTGAGCAATTTTTTCGTGGGATTGGGGTTGTTGAAATAATTATTTTTTTATTTAATTTTTGTGTCTTCTAAAGTATTATGCACTTAAATATCTTATTTATTACCAAAAATAGAATTAAGCATAAACATGATATAGCATAATAGCAGTATGCCTCACGTGTTTATGCATATAGGTGTACATATAACTGTCATAATTAATTAGAAAAAAAATTCAAGTTAGCAATATGACTTACTGCAATTTACACGGAATAAAAATCTTTCCCCCAACTATTTGGGAAGTTTAAAGTTAGATATCAAAGTACGTTTCTTTGTCGTTCAACTATGCATTGACACGTAAAACTAATTTTCAAAAAGCAACATGGTTTCGAAAGTAAGCTTATTTTGTTGCACGAGATCACAAGATTCAAGGTATTTAAACAGTCGCATAGTAATTTGATGATATTGTAACACTACCCAGTGGCACGATTGATCATTAAATTGAAAACAGTTGCAACTTCTGTAACCTATAACCTAAGCATGTGATTTATATGTTCCAGTGTTTTAAGCAATTTTAATTAAACTGAATTAGGTGTATAATGTTGTTCCGATTTTGTAATAAAATACTCGACAAGGGAAAACCGATTCTTTCAGTTCTTAAAAGAAACACAGATTCACCTTGTGTTTTTTTCTGTCTGTGTTAACAGCATTTATGACGATCGTCTTGCTTATACTACAGTATATCTCTTCTGTATGAGACATCCTTTATATCACAAAATCACCATAGAACAGGTCGTTTGCTTAAGACGAAAGCCACTGACAGTGTCAAAAAAATTACATAAAATCTGGGGTGAAAAACATTCCAAGATTGAAGCACCATCTATCAATAAGCAGTCATAGTTGTCCTCCCTAGCTAACACCTACCCGATGGCTAGAGACAAACGTACCAGAAATGTCCATAATAGAAGAAAACCATTCAAGTTTAATTTTCCCCAAGGACAATTTATCACCAGACACTACTAAGGACCATGATGGATATGCTTCAAATAACCATAAACATCCTCTATCTAATATATATCCATTTTTATTATAATAGAATTCATTCAATTTTATTTCTTTGGATTTTCTTATTTTTATGTAACTATCAGTTGCTGAGTACGCCAATTAATAGATTACAGTTCCTCTCGTGAACACGCTAGGTTTGAATCTTACCAGTGCAGAAGTTCTGGTGTAGGAGAATTCTTCAGGAAATTTTCAGTCAAATGTATTTGATTTGGGGAATTCAATAAGCTAAACATATTTACATTGCAACTTTGTCTTTTATTAGTAATGGCATATTTACGTAGTGTAATTAGTGAAATAAAATAATAAAAAAATCTTAAATTATAAAATATCTGATAAAATATCATAAGTGGAAAAATATAGATAAAACAATTTGCTGCGCTCTCTACATGGGCTATGCCTACAATCATATTATTTGTTCTCTGACGTCATGTTGCAATACGACAGCAATGCTTGTTGTCTGACATCAGTAGGAGATAGTAATGATTGTTTTTTGACGTCATTTCAAGATAAAAAACAATGCTTGTTCTCTGACGTCATCATGAGAGGAGACATGGATGATTGTTCTTTGACGTCATATCGCAAAAAAGCAATGCTTGTTCTCTTACGTCATAATGTGAGAAGATAGTTATGATTGTTCTTTGACGTCATATCACGATCAAAAAGCAATGCTTGTTTTTTGACGTCATTATGAGAGGGGACATCGATGATTGTTATCTGACGTCATAATATGAAGAAATAGTAAAGGTTGTTCTTTGCCGTCATATTGCGATAAGAAAGCAATGCTGCTTCTCTGACAACATAATGTGATAAGACATCGATGTTTGTTCTCTGACGTCACATTGCGAGAAGAAAGTAATGTTTTTCTCTGACGTCATATTGCGAAGACATTAATGTTTTTTCTCTGATGTCATATTATCAGAAATATGTTCACAGTTAAGAACTTGTTTGATATTGGTTTCAATTTCCCAGAAACAAAGTTGAACTCATCTTAGTAAAACCTATTTTGACATAGCATCAAAATGACAGTTTGCCAAGAGAGCTTAGAATACCGTAAATCTAATTGCTTTCATTTTTTAGAAAACAAAAGAAAGAACAAACTGTCTAAACTTTTCATTGTTATACAGACACGTTGAAAAACAGACTTAGTCTGACTGAGATTAATGAGAAAATGGTTACAAGATCTTAATGATTAATGACAATTGACGGAGTTAGCATAAAATAAATCAACACTCATTACATAACAGAAGTTATAGATAAAAGGATTCATTCAAAGTTTACACACATGTATGATATACATAGTAGGTTGCACTTTGTCTTAAATTTTATAATGGTGTACTTCACTACAAATTTTCTGTTATTCAACAAAACCAAATGACAGTGTTTGTATTACACTGATAGTAAAATGATTGTCATCGTTGATATGTTTAAGATCAGTTATACATCTACCAATCGTTAAACTCAAACCTAATCGACTAACACTGGGAATGGAAAACATAAACACGCTTACTAGATCATAAAATATGATTTGTAATTAGTTGTTTAATCATAAAACAGTATAAAAGGAAAGCTGGGTAATCTCACCGACCGAAGGTGACTACGGACTGTAATTATAGACTTGTCCCTGAGGCTTTCGATGAGATAATAAAAAGATTTAGAATCACTAAGCTACTATGTACCTACCTAGAATTGAAACACTGTTTGACGTTTTTGGCATTACTTCATTCACCACACTCATGAATACCGTAAATGATAATAGTACGGTTACAGCTAACGTCATTTTCTCCCCCGTGTTAGTTGGTAGCATAAAAACTAAGACATTTAACAGGGATAACATGGATATGGGTAAGATAGTAGATATTATATAATAAACCGGCCTTCTTTTCAGCTCTAGAGTTGCTTCAGCTCCAGTTAATATTTCCCCGTGATTATACGATCCGTCCTCGGGTGAATACGCCTTTACTCTCGTATCAGATAAATCCCATTCTCCATTCGGATAATACCCGGTTGTATCTATTGTACTTTTCTCCACGACCACGTGGAGGGATTTATTTGTGTGCATCCAAGACATAACTCTTATAGCACAATGTTGACTGTCGAAAGGATATTTGGCTATGTTTACTTCACATATTGTCTGCATAACAATTCCGGGCTCCCATATAAGTTGTCCATCAGAATCTAGATTTATCAACATTTCATCAATCCCAAGTTCATGATATCCGAAAGCTCTGGAATGATAAAATTACAAAACATTAGAAGAACGTAAAGTCAAACATTGATAAAATCTTATTGATTTTGAATTGGCCAGAATATGAGATTAGGAAAAAAAAACCTTTTTATGATTTTTTTTATTATACATTAATTCAAGTTAAACATTGGATATCCAGTATCCTTGTATCCTTGTAATTCTTAGGGAAAGGATATTTATCTATTAATTAATGCCACAATACATATTTACATACTCGGGTATACTTCAGCAAGAATCAAAATAACTACTGCTCAACGTTTAAAATATAGAGTAAGAAGTTATAAAACGTCGGTCATTACCAGCTTTGGTGACTTTTGGAACTTAAAGCAGGGAGGCACAAACAAAGTTCCTATTGCTTTAATATTGACAAGGAACCCACAAGGAACCCATCATAACAAAAAACAATTTGTCCTATCAAAAAAGTCATGGAGAGAGTTTAATAAGCCTTTAACAATGTTATGTCAAATAGGCCACCTTTTCACCTTTTTCAAATCATACCAATCTTACTTTTTTCAAGTACAATTTGATCGTCTTAAAAGCCATATATATATATATATATATATATATATATATATATATATATATATATATATATATATATATATATATATATGAGATAATGGTTTTCTAAAACTAATTCGTTTTATTTATCGTTCTTCATTAGAGCACCTCGATATAAATTAGAGTATCTTATGAAGAACAGAAATTATTTAATACATCTAGTTGGCCATTAAGGAATTACAAAATGACCACATCAGCTGTTGTAAAAGTTCATTAGGTAGAGTTAATCTAGTGTATAATAATATCCGTCACCAATAAGAAATTGCTTTATGGTTTCACTTAGCAACGTGTTATAAACATGTCAAATCTATTTTTGAGTTGGTGATTTAATTCAGAGGGGAAATCGTTAATAATTTGCTAGAATATAAAAACATAGGTTTTTCAGTCATTATAGGATATTACAACAAATCTACATATCTGAAAAGTGTTCAAGAGACTTTGGTTGCCCTATGTATTTTAAAGCGTTCGAATATGGATAACAAAAACCTTTGACATTTTACCGCCTAGACCAAATCCCACAGATTCTAGTGCAAGGAATGTTTTCCTGAAAACTTTTTGAAATTATTTGCTTCAGTCTTAAACCTTCAAAATTCTTTTTTAAATGAAAATTGGATTCCGTTCTTTAAACTCTTTTGAAAAATATACAATTTATCATAATTATAGTGTTTAACGTTGCACATATTATTAAGTCTTAACATTTTTAAAGGATACTTATCCTCTATAAGAGTCGCATAAACTGCATATTTTCTGCCATTTTCAAAGTCAGTTAATAAAAGAAGTCCGAGGATCTATCGGGGTCTCGGTGGCCGAGTGGTCTAAAGCGCGCGCTTACGGATCACAGTGCCTCCACCACCTGGTTCGAACCCCACTCGGGACAGATCCTAGTGTGAGAAAGTTTGTCAGTTCGCTTGCCGAAGGTCGGTGGTTTTCTCCGGGCACTCCTGTTTCCTCCACCATCCCAGAACTGACCGCCTCAAAATAAGTGAAAGAATCTTGACTGGGGCGTAAAACACCATTACTCCACTCCTATCCACTCCGAAGATCTATTGTATTTTCAGCATTTTCATATTGTCATAGTTTGTTCTACAAAACATTTAAATATCATCATGATGACATTTAGACTTTTTTCACTCTATTAACGTTAAAGGTTAAGAATTTGGACATTTAACATTTCTAAGGCACTACATTCATGCATTGTCACAACTAAGAAGCGGCAAGTTAAGGACAATTACATAATCATCAACTCTTTAAATCATCAAATTATTTACATTAATTAGAAAAGTGTGAATTTACTGGAAAAATCGAATTATATTCTGATGTCATTAAAACGCGTGAAACTTAAAAATATCTCAAATATGTGTGAAGACGGAATCGAACCATCAACTTAAAAATCTTCCTCTCATTCGTAAAGGGCACAATCTTAATACTAAGTTTTATTAATTAACTAAGGATAAAAAGAAGTTGTTACGGTAGAAAAATTATTACTTACACCTTTTATCGAATAAATGACATGGATATCATAAAAAACAAGTGTTCTAGTTTTGAGCATTGATCAAGTGTCGTGGTATATGAATAAAAACGATACTTAACACTTTTCCTGTGATGCAAATGTCAGAGAGCGGAAATTGTTTTACTGTTTGTAAAGCAATCGTTAACACCTTTAAACAATCCATCAATGATGGAAATAGCATGCTTCATCGTCAATTTATGTTTTCAATTCAAATACAGATACACCATTAAGAGTATTAGCGCACAGTTGTGAGAATACTCAGTTTTGATTTAGTTGATGTGTATGCTTTACACGATATTTGCAAAACGCTTGTAAGTGTTAAGTTTACTCTGTGTATTCACGGGCTTATCCAATCAGAGTTTCTTAAATCACAACTACAACTTTGCATTTTACTATCAAACTTTTTAAAACACAATATTAATGGCTTAAATAATTATTAAAGCTCTTATGATGGTATAATTGATTCTAACCGTTTGAGTAAAAAATTCTAAATATTTGATAATAATAAAACGAAAATGTAACATAGATTTAACAAAAATGGTGTGAAAAGAAGAATGCATGAAGTTTAAGAAATACACAACAATTTAATGATAATAAAGTTATGCTATAATACGATATGATTTCCGTATATGCAAAATAGTAATTTTAAGCCAGATTTCTGAAAACGACCAAAACAAAACTTTTTCTGAACTAATCTTACAGGATAATATAAATCAGTTATGTTTGTCTCAGAAGCAATCTTAAATCATATCAAAGAGCCTAAGAGGGTTAGATAAAATCTTTTCAGTATAGTCGGGAGAGGAGTTTGATATATAGTCGATGATTTGATGTGATTAATGGAATTTATCTGATCATCAATCAATAAATTACAATGACCATACATTCTAGTGACAGCAAGCCGCTATATACATATGCCAAAAGGTCTTTATAGAGGTCAGCTGTTGGCTGACAATGAAGTCAATTGTGTTTCTCTTATGCCTGCATAGTGTATCGCCAAAACGCTTACATTGTTACTCAACATATCAGTCTGAATAAATGCACTATGGAGAATTGAAATCAAACGTTAGATTGGTAGCTAGTTAAACCAGAAGTCAAATAATTTAAGAGCAGGAGTGCAAAGGAGTAATGATCATGATTATTTCACTTCGGTGTTAACTTGTATGGTGAAGGAAACCTAAGTACTCGAAAAAAAATATTCCTGAGGAAAGCAAACGTTAGAATTTTTCACACTAGGATCCGAGTGAAATTTGAACCTATCCTGTGATTTGTAATCCTTCATCTTAAACCACTTGGCCACCGAGGGTCCAAATCAACAGTAAGAAGAAAATAAAACAAGATACAAAAATAAACCTTTCATCGAGAACAGTTACCGTTAATAAAATTATGGTTTGCATCATGAAAATACATCTGATAAACGATATGGTATATATCATAATCATATCTTAATGAGTGATATCCGACTAAAATAGACAGTCCTAAAATTCTCACAAGCTGTAATAAAACGGAAAGGAAATGATCACTTGTTGTGAAGAAAAAGTGCGGAAATGCTCACAAATTGATGGTAAACTGGAAAGGAAATCGGTAATCACTTGAGAAGCACTACCCACTGTAAGAAGAATGAACTGCGTCACAAGTAGAAAAGGCTGATTTTAATAAAATGACTATATCCTTTTATGTGACACTTTGGCCTATAATTTACATAATATGATTTTATAGAGTGCTTTAATGTTTTCTTTCTAGTTAAGGAAGTCGGATAATAGTCTTTCATTTCTCTTCTATATAAAACATCCAATAAAGTTTCCTGTAATCTTTGTAATACACCACGGAGATTAGTATTCGTCTCCGCTTTATTTAATTTATACTGTTCTCTCACACTGAAATGTCTGTCTATATACTCATATTTAGTTTCATCACGCGCGGATATTTTCCTTCATCAAATCATTATTGCTTTAGAATTGTTTGGTTAAGATACAATTTATTCTGCCCTATGGTATCAAAGTTGATTAAAGGATAGCTATAAGTGTTACATATTCAATGCAACGATGAAATATTTCAACTGTAACCATAACATACTAAAATCTCAAATTTGTTCGATTAGTTCAATCTTTTCTGGACAATAAAAAGAGTATAAAAGAATTTATATTGAAAAAAGTAACCGAATTGCTTTAATTAATTCTTCATTTATTTATCTTTTTTACAGTTGTTTTAATGTCTCCATTTTCGTTTTAACGTTATTTTTTATCTACAAAGATTCTTGACCAAAAAAAATCGTTTTCTTAAAGATTTTCAAAACAATTAATTGAGATTAATAAATATGTTTCTTTCTGAAGATTTTTAAGTTTTTCAAACACAGCGATGGGAGATTTGGAAGTCCAGCAAATATAATGTTGGATAATCTTCCTATATATGCCTGCAAATCGGTAATTGAACTGTTTCAAATGATAAAATGTCAAGATGAGAATTTCTAAGTTCTCTGGGAAAAGTACAAATAACCAAAATGTTTACATACAGAAGCCTTTGTATTGCATAATGTTATAGTGCTTCATGGATTATTACTTTATAATTTGAATCATTTCCAGTGCAGAACCCCTTTAGTTTATTAGTTATATACACATAGATACACATTTTACAATTATAATGTATGACTTTAATCAGAATAAGAAGGCTTCTTTTATTTTTTTATTAATCAGGATACATATCAAAATTAAAGAATGAACCCTTGACATATGTCCCTTGTTACCTATAAGATGAGCTTTGTGTAGACAATTATGCTTTTTCGTCTTCTTTTCTTTTTTTCTGTTCTTTTTTTTTATTTTTCTTTATTTTTAAAATAACTTTGATTTAAGGAGTGCTATTGCAGAATGACAAAATCTGCATTTAATGAGCCCAGTATGAATTCATGGACAATTTATGCATACTACTAGCCCTGAGCAAAATATCTAATAAAATATTTTAAATCATTGCAAAATCATTTGAGCAATTTATTATTTATATTTATTTTATTATCTTATTAAGTGTTTTCTTGGTGACTAGTTGTTTAAATATAAAAAAGAAATTTGCAACTCATAGAAAAAAATGGGAAAGGCCAAAACAAAGCATTCAGCAATACAACTGCATTGTAAATAGTGAAAGAGTCTTTAATGGTAAGAAAAAAGGACAGACACATATTAAAAAGCTAATTACAACTAATGACATTAAAGGAAACTTTGTATATTTTAGTGGTATAGGTAAGATAAAGACCCCGATCATCTAACTTATTTTACAGCCTTTGGTCCAAAAGTAATCGTATTTAAACATAAAAATAAGCTGAACAATGAACCATAAAATTATTCATGTATATATTATCCATAATGTTGCATTTTTTATAATATAAGTTGACTTAAATATGCTCAGAAGGGCTAAGCCTCATGGAAACTAGTTAACTATATAAACAACGTTGTTTTAATAAGTCAGAAAGAAACAAAACGATAGTGAAAGCCGGACAAACAACTTTAGGATTTGTCTGTCACTGATTCCCTCCAACGTCAACAGAGTGCAACGCAAAATGCCACATAGATTCAATAAGATTTTTTGAACCCTGAGTAAAATCTTATGATATTTTCATTATTTAGCGGTTTACATAATCACCACTTGTTCCTCTTAATACTCACGTGTTTTCTACTAGTAGATCTGGTGTCCACACTTCATTTCTTGACACTAAAATTTCGTGTAGGCCATTATATTCAGATTTGTTCCATCGGAGAAATTCGTCTTTCCAACTCTGAAATATATCAAGAAAAAGCGAACTTGACAGAAAAACTTACAACATAAAAAATCGAGAAAAATGTTTATCGTTTCCGGTTAAGTTTGAGATATGGAGCTGGTAACTTATGATACATTCCTTGCTTTACGATCTCTATTTTATTTATTTATTTATTTTATTTATTTATTTTTAATTGACATACATTTATGAATATTCAAATTTCATTATTATTTTCTAATTTTAATCATGTTTGATTTTCTCGATCATGAATCGTCATACATTGGAAACTGAGAAACCCCAGTTTACTGAAGCTATTTCTTTACTTTACGTTAAAAAGAGGATTAATGCAATAAATCCAGAGATGTCTCGGATAAAAAAAGATTTTAGTACTTCAAAATATTGTGGAGAGGTGGCTTACTGAATTGCATCATAACAATGTTTTACTGTACTTTTCGAAAGCTATATAACCAAGACAACGCAACAACAACACAGTCTACCTGTCCTGGTGGAATATGTGTATTTTAGCCACATGTCATTAACAAGCAAACGTCATCTATTTTGTAGGGAATCCTACAGGGATTTAAGGGATTGATATCTTTAGATAGTATCACGTCGTATTATTTATCTATTTTTAGTAACTTTGTTTTAAGGTTATTGACTTTCTGTTGTATATTTTGTTATCTATTTTTTTAATCCAAACATTGCCATCAAATATTTTTGTTGGCCGTAATTTGTTAATATATATAAGCGTGATATTAGAAACAAATTATTTTCTCAATTTTTTAAATTTGGCACAAATAAAAAAATGACGACTTTGTTTTTTATAATTTACAATTTTATTTCAAGCTTTCGATATTTTCTGAAGATGAAATATTTGATATTGTTTATAGATTATAAATGATGTGTCAAGGAGAGATATCATCCTTGTTTATATAACTCTATCGGCTTGATTTACGTGACTGTTGTCTGTTGTATGTAATAAACACTGTATATTTTATAATTATTATGTAATTGAATATTTTTATGTATCCGTCAAGGGAAAATTAAATTCTACCAAAATCTTGATATATAGCAATATAACATGATATTCTTGCGCTACACAAGTTTGTGTATAAGATGTTTTTACACTAGAGTGCAGTGAAAGTGACTTTTACTGATTAAAAACTGACAAGCATTCGTCGTTAACCATGCGCGTTTTGGTAAAGTGAACCCACTAACGACAACAAACTTTGGCTGGTTTTCATGAAGGTATTTAACATTAAACCATGTGTATTGGTTCACAAAGTATTCGAGTTTAATTTAAACGCTTCACTTCTTGTGTTTTGCAGTGTCTGTTACCAGTTACCATGTGCTTTCATACAGTCTATACAAAATAAAAGGTTACAATACATGTTGATGTGTCAGTTCTGTGTCTAATATCGTTCTTTTTATGGCCGTTTACGTGTGTTTATGGCTGTTCGGGTTATTGCCATGGTAATGCGCTATAAGTGTTCTTTCAATTTACTTACCATTCGTAACCATGCATTTGTTGTTAGAACTTGATTTTTAAGGTCCTGTAAAGAAATAAAACAAAAAATCATTTAACAACATGCACAGGTCAAGCAATGATTATCAAGCACTTGTAAATATTATGCGTCATGTTAATACAAATACACGGGTCAAGATCTGATTATCAAGGTTATATTAATACACGTATAACACATCTTAATTACAAATACATGTGTACAATTCAAGAACTAATTATCTAATTCCTATTAATTTATAACAAACTTGATAAAATAAATATATTGGTAAAAATTACAAAGTTCTGTAAATTTAAAATGTCATGTCTATGGGACAAATAGTTTTGTTAACATTAAACGTTTATACTGGGCAAGGTATTTTATTCTTAAATCCTGTAAATATGAAACAAATTTATTAAACAAATAAATATATTTATATTTATTTATTTATGCAAACCTTAAGGTTCTGTACATACGTACAACGTCAACACTTTGTTATCAATGTACTCTAAATATCAAAGACGTGATATTACACATAATAAACAGCTGCTGTAACTATAAATCATCTTTACACACACACACACACACACACACAGAGAGAGAGAGAGAGAGAGAGAGAGAGAGAGAGAGAGAGAGAGAGAGAGAGAGGAGTATTTATGAGCTGCTTCGTGACAAAACAACCCTTACGACAATATTAAGTTACAATCTGAGGAAATGACGTGAAAGTTTTCATTTGATTCTACAATATTTTCAAAGCTAAGCCTTTTACGAAAAGAAATATAGAAAAAGTATATGTGGATGAATTTTTACGAATATTTTAAACTGTTAAATAAAGAAACAATCACATTTTTATACATTATCAAATTGATATTTTCCATTTTACAGTCTATGAAAACATTTTTACAAATTAAAAAAAAAATTCTAGCATGATTAATTTATGAATATTCCATTTAAAAATCAAGTTGGATTAAATATGGTATTTTAAAAAATTAGAGAAAAGAAACTGTTTTTGAATTTACCGGTAACAAATACAAAAAACACACTTAAACACATCCACTAAAAAGATGACAATCCTGGTGTTACATATATGTTGGTTTATAAAAGCAATGACCTAGGACAATTTAAAATAATTCGCAACTATTTTCCGTTTATTTACAAACTTTGTTCACTAACATAAAAGTTTAGCTTTGCTTTGGTTTAGCCCTACATTGCATTTATTTTCAATGTTATTTTTGATATTTTTGCTAACTAAGAACTCGAAAATCGATGATACAGGTGTATCTTTTACGTATCGTTGATTCAAGACACTTAATTCTCGGAATTATTTTTTTTTAATTTTAATAAAAAGATTAGAAAAGTATTAACGGAGAAGACATTAAATGACTGTGATTTATGCACTAAGTGAACATGCTTGCAAGCGTTTTACGATTAACAAAAAATGTAATATTATTTGCCAAGATTTGGAAAATATAAATGGTTTAATCGTATAAAAAATGTTTAATTTTTTTTTACTAAATGAACAATTCATCACACAAATAACTTAGAAGTGAAACTTCCTCGGTGGCTCACTAGAGGTCGGGGAATCGTACCCGCCATGTCATACGTAACACTTCGAAATTTGAGACAATGTTTTCGCGCCTGGTGCTCAGAAAAATAGAGAACAAAGTATTTACTGACTAACCGGTACCAAGATAAAGTTACTTGGGTAGTGGTATGATTGTCTTCTATGTACTGACTCTTGGTGATTCTATTGAAGCTTTATGCACTGAGTTTTATAATTATGTCATATTTGCTACTTTTGAGAACTAGTAGACTTTTCCAGTTATTTATACATGAAAAGTACGTCCTAATTAAAAAAAAAATGTATTTAGCACTGAAATAGCATTTTGCTATATTGTGATACAATGGATTAGTTGGGTACATTTATCGAATTGCTATTCATTGTCAAGGGGATTTTGGATCAAACTCCAACTTTTGTGAATTAGACAATCTATTAATTCAATTCCAAAGGAGATGTAATAGAAGGTTTTACATACTGTAGGTTGAAAACGTTGCTTTTTTAGTGTAAAAGAATTGTGGAGTTAAAAAAATCGTTGGTGTAAATAAAGTTAAACTCTCTCTCTCTCTCTCTCTCTCTCTCTCTCTCTCTCTCTCTCTCTCTCTCTCTCTGTGTGCATCACTAGTTTGATAGAATTTAAAGGTGCTCCTGAAAATTTTAGCATCACGCTAGACTTGATAAGTCAAAGGGAAAATATTTAATATGCTCTTCGTTTATGTACATATTAAAATACCTCTGTTCCTGTAGTAACTTTTAGAGGAAAAATCTATCTATCTAGCTATCTATATATCTATGCCAAAATCTTAACTTTTGAGGTCCATATCATGATTTAATTTAACACATGGTAATAAAAATGGCAAGGACCTGTTTTTCAACGTTTTATAAAGAATCATAAATGAAATATACATGTACATACAGAGCCATACAGTGCAATTAAACATATTGAAAAGATGTGTATAATGAATACATCTAACCAAAGTGTAATATGATAGAAACTTGACAGATTGATCTTAACCTGTCACGGAAGAACACGAGTATCTGTAATCTTCGGCTTTGTTCAGATTTCTTTTGACACGAAATATTTTCCTTTACGTCAGTCCGATAGCTTTTGAGATACAAGGAGAACATAATTACGACTTTTGAAAATGCAAATGACTATGATAGTGTCTGGATTATTTCCAAGCCATGAGGGGTGATATGGTAAATGATTAGCCCAAAGAGTCATCTTAGTGAGATGTAATATAAATTGTCTGATATCATAATTCGCAGTATCTTTGGTGACGGATATAATGAATGAAATAGGGATTTAGATCTTAGTGATTTTAAGAAAGCCCCCAAACAACACGAAAATTTGAAATGTTCAAGTGCAGCGAATTACTTTAAAGACAAATATATACCTATCTTCGTGTAACATGTACTAAACTTAGTTATCTATCGCTAAACCAAACAACCAATAATTTTACTCCAGTGTCCTATCAAAGTCAGTGTTTCTGATACACGTTTGTCTTCTGTCTTGTCTTGTTTGGATGTTTTACCATGAAACTGTAATGTGTCTTTTATCTTTTCTTGTTTGGAGGCTTTGTTTTATTACATTTTTTCTTCCTTCTCTTTTCAACTTGATGTATATGTATTCAGCTTTTTAATGATATTTAAAGAAGGTAATTAATAGAACCACAACTTATAACCTTTATAACTTTTATTTGATATGTTTTTTTTTCTACAAATATAGTCATTTCTAAACCTATAAAAAGTAGTAAACAATAGCAATTGCTACCAAACAACAAATATGTTAAAAATAATTAAAAGTTAAAAGCAATATTTTATCAAATTGATTGCTTCTTATGTTTGTTATATGGCACATCAAAAGTATTTTTGTTAGATATCCACTACGTCTTAGTGGGTACCCTGCTGGTGGATTAAAATTCCCTAAGGGTAATTCTTAACTCAGAAGACAGTGCTGGTGCTGACAGAAAATATATCATGTATAAAAACTGTCAGCCGTCTTAATTTTTAAAACGTATTTAAATATAAAGTCTGCTCTCTCATGCAAAGTATTTCTGGAATTGGATTTATATAATTTCGGAACTTTGTAGTCATTACTTTTCAAATGTTTGGCTTATCTTATTTTATCTTTCAATGTTTAGGGCTCTTAATGTTACTGATGAGGAATGAATTTCCAAAATGTGCGCATATGGTATATCAAAATGAAACACTAGTCAGGTATTTTCTTGTTAAATATTAGAAAATCTTTGTTGCGGTATACTTTTTCATTATAGTGCGTATCTTTTTTTTTATTTTTAACTCAAATTAAGTGAATGAGAAAACTTGAAACTATGCAAACATAAGCAGAATCTAGATAGTTCCAGTTGATTTTCTGAATAGTCTCCAAAAGTCACAATCGCTTACTTGTAGCACGTAACATACGCCCTGTTTCAATTGGTTGAGCACATCTCCTAGTGTCTTAAATCACAAAGAAAAGTCTAAAATAACTTTTGACAAATAGGAAATGATGCCTTTAGCATTCCAATATGCCGTCAAATTCGTTTAACTTTCAAGTTCTCTCGCATATCAAAAGTTACAAAAATCATTAGCCTTACTAATATTATATTGTCCTTTTGTAGATTTCATGTAACACGACTTACTTCGAAAAAGGACTTCCCAATCTATAAATTCCGACTAAAAATAAGCATAAATCGACATGTAAATCAGATCAAGTGAATTGAAAAAGTCATATCAATCAACTAGTTTTACGCGGAATTGTTTTAAGTAAGAACAAATAATATATATTTAAAAGAAATTAAAAAAACGGATATACAATCATATATTTCTAATCAAATCTAGACATATAATTTAATTGTGTCATAACTATAGGTGTTTTTTAATCAAACAAAGTGTTAGTATTTTCCATAACAAACACTAACTATAACGTTAAGTCGTTTTTTAACCTACTTTAAAATTTTTGTGTATTCCCATTAACAAATATACGTTAAAGTTCTGCAAAAATACAAATATTCGCAAGGGATTAAATTTCGCCATTTTGATGGTAAGTGAAAACTCCAAAGTTCCAATTCAATGGAAATTTTAATTTATTAAGGTTTCTTATAAAATTTATTTTCACAAAACACATTTTTATAAAATATTCTCCATACAAAAAGTTTTTTAGGTTTTAAAACTACGAAATTTAAACCCGCGGGAAATTGTTTTTCTACAGTATTTTCTATAGTCCAAATTCGATCTGATAGATTTTAACTTAACAACTTGCATGAAAAAGGGATGAACAATGAACAATAATCTGGAAATATTTTTGTTACTTATCTAAATTTCTCATGATAAGTAACACCAATTAATTGTTTATATCAAGGTAATAAGCAAATATTTAACAACAATCAATAATGTATATAACATCAGGAAATGAAGCTTGCTCAAATAAAATAAATAAAACAGTCCTTGTCCAAAAAGGAATTTTTTGGTTTAAAAGTCGGCTTTGATTAACGTTACAATAAAAAGTAAGGGTACTTTGGCTACATAAACTATACGTAAATTTGTATAATATTATGTGCTGTCAAGATTTTCAGCAGCAAACGTAAACAACTTAAGATAGAAATAGCGATTGGTATTACTTTCATTGAGTTTTAGAGGACCCATAGGCGAAATTAAAAACTAATCCAGTCAGAAAATCGTTTTTACCTGATACTTTTACAAGAAAATAAATGGTTTGGATCAAATATCTTGATTCTTTTTAAATTTGAAATAATAATGAAATGCATTTCGATCAATCTTCTGTAATTGGTAGACATAATACTACATGAGGAAATTTTTGATAAGTAGATGAATGGTTATCTTGATTTAATTCTTGTTATTTACAGTTCATTTTGGGTTATTGATATTTATTCTAATTATTAATAAATCTAAACTTAGTAGAATTTGTGATAACAGTTATTTTGCTTTTCCTGCGCATTTTGTATGGAGCGGTATGTTTATGTTTGATTACAAGAGATGGAAACGAATAAAAGCTATGGAGAAGATTTTATAGCGCTCTTTGCTTTTACTTTCAATCGCTTTGGTGAAATAAACGATTTCTTTATGTTTCAACACTTCTTGTTTTATTCATCTTAACATCATTCCGTATTCTGTCAATTGCGAGAGACAACATTTGTTTTAAATAATAACTAAGATAAAAGACAAACTTATTACTACTTTTAAAAAATGCAAATGGCGATGAAAGCGTCTGGATTATTTTAAATCTAAAATATATGACATAACATTAGTCAAAAGTGTCATCTAAAGTGAGATTTAATGTTATTTGTCCAATGTCATAATTCGGTGCATCTTTAACACGGATATAGTGGATATATATATATATATATATATATATATATATATATATATATATATATATATATATATATATATATATATATATATATATATATATATATATATATTAATGACTGTAGGAACCCCCCACAAATTAGAAATGTTTTAATATAACAAATTACTTGAATTACAAATCTCTCCTTCTTAAACTATTTCCCCTTAGTTCAACGAACGTAGCTTTTGAATGATTCACATGTTTATGAATAAATCATCGAGCGCTATAGCCATAACTTTGAAAAATCTGGACAAATTACACATTGATTACATTGTACGTTTTAAGTCTGGTAATTTTTATTAGTGGTTTTTTATAGGTGTTTGTTTCTTTTCTTCCTGTCCTAAATTACTTGTATCGTGTTGCAATGGCTTTGCCAGGTGAATTTTTTTTGCAAATTTTGTTATTTTGTTTGTAATATCTATTAAAACATTAGGATTCTAAAAATATAGACAGGTTTGATTCATAGACGTAAATTAAGTAACTCAGTAGGCAGTACTTTGTGCTGTCAGAAAATGTACTATGTAGCAAAATTTTCAGCCGTCTTAAATTTTGCAATTAATTTAAAACGAAGGTTTGTTCCCTCGTGCATAGCATTCCTTAGAATTGGATTTATATAATTTTGGAACTTTTGATTCATTTATTTAACTATTTGGCCTAAGCTTTTTTAGTTATCAAACTTTATCAAACGGTCTTGGTGTCAGTAAAGAAGGAATGAATTTCCGAAGTGTGCACATCTGTCACATCAAAATTAAACAGGTATTTGTGTTATATATTTACCCTGATTATCCTTGTGATTTTCTAAGAGATGTTCATAAAAATATAGACAGTTCGAACAGCGAAAGAATACCTAACAGTAGTACCGCGATCAAAGAACAAATATTCCAAAAAAAAAAAAAAAAAAAAAAAAAAAAAAAAAAAAAAAAAAAAACAATAAGGTAACGGCATTGTCCTTTATAGTAATTGATTTTATTATTGTAATTTTACAATATGTGTTGATGTATGTTAACTTTTTATTTTTATTTATACTTTTATATTTCTCATTTCCTCATTTGAACTAATAATTCAGTGGATTTAAGACCAAATTTCCAGTTCTGAAAGTTTTCATAAGGTAACATTCGATTACAAGTAGCACGCAACATACACCCTGATTTATTGTGTGAACAAACTAACCGGAGTCTTCAATCAAAAATAAAACGTCGAACAATATATTTTTCAACAATTCGTTTATAAATCATTCGGCATTCGAATTTAACGTAAAATGTTTCTACTCAAAGATTTTCTGAATAATAAAAAACCATACAAATCATTTGTTTAAGGAGGTGCTTACCCTTCCGGAGCACCCGGCCTCACTTCCTTGATGGAAGTTCACGTGTATAATTAATTTTGCCAGCTTTCAAAGTTTTAACTTTGTTTTTTTTTTTTTTTTTGGATTGTGGTTTGGACAAGGACTGGTATGTTTGTTTTATTCTATACACAACCCAATCATTTCATGTTTATTTGCACATTTGTCCATTTTAATATTTAAGCATTGGAAACGAAATTACAAAAAAAGATTTAATAGTATTAACTTTTTCTCATGAATAGACCATTTGCCAATTCAATGTTTCGAGTCATCGTGAATCATTTTCCTATTTAGATATTACAATGACGGGGGATAAAACCTCTGAATTTTCGGGTTTTTTCGTACAAAAGCACTGTTTTTACCAAGTGTAATTTCATTTTATTTAAAAAGTTTACCAGACAATCCTAAATACATTTGAGACATTATATGCAAAATAAAATGGTTTAAAAGATAAAAATCTTATTTTTAACTTTTTGTTTGCCAAGAGAAGTCATGTTTTATGTAACGAAAAACCCGAGAACTGTCCGGTCAAGTTGTAAAATCTTAATAGAAAACCAATTCATATTTCGGTCGGAATTTTAATTGGCAAATCCAGTATTGACTGTAATGTATTGTCTTATTTTGCTGGTTCAATCAAGTAATGAACCAGATTTTACAACCTGCAAATCTTATGAATTGAAAAGTAAATACATGTATTTTTATTTAATTTTTTTTTTTTTTTTTTTGCCTTTTATAAAGACAAATGTTAAATAAAAAACTAAAAGATTATGATAAAATGGAGGACTATATTTCTCTTTTTAACGACAAGATATTTGTTAAACAACAAACTGAATTATTTGCGTGTATACACGCTTAACAACTCGTTGAACTTTATGCACATTCGAAATGATAGACTCTTACCTAACCAAAAGGATATACAGGGATGAACATTGTCTATTGATCTGGGATAATATGTTGGTCTTTAATCAATCACGGTCATGATGAGTATCCCCCAAATAATTGTAAATGTGAAAGTAATAAGCAAGTATTGTTGTAAACAAAGACCAATAATTTATCTTACATCAGTTAATGAAGCATAGCACTGATAAGTTAAATTTAAGCAGCTCCGATTAACGTGATTATATACGACAACACTACTTCAATTTGGCAACAAGAACTTATAAGCTATAATTTAGTGTTTGTAAGTGTTATGTCAGGAAAAATGAGGAATAAGAGCGCCCTAAGAATCCAAGCTGTCAATACTTTCATTAGGTTTTAAAGGCCCTGAAGCAATGTAAAAATTACAGTTAGAGTATCGTTTATACACATTTATTTACTAAATAGAGACGAAATGGTTCAAATCTAGTAGATTGATTTAATTTCTTTCGAATAAATGATTAAATGCAAAATCTTCAACCATGTGTTTAATGATTGACTTAATATTGGCGGAAATTATCGATAATTATTTTGTCTTTATTTTCTTCCTAAGTAAGTGTTGCGGTTTTGCATTTTATAACTGAGAAAAACTTAATACTATTTTTGTGATTTAATTTAGAGAAGATTGATTAAAGTCTATTACTAATATTTTTTTTTTCAAATTCAAGCATGGCAACTACTTGTTAGTGTTTTATTCGGTCTTGTTTTATCTTCCCAACATTTCGTTTACGTTCTAAAACTGCCTGTTGCAACAAACGGCACGCTATTCTTAAAAAATATCGAAAAAAAAAAAAAAGACCAATATAAAATACCGAAAAAAATCGAAAATAACTTAGTTGTTACCTAAATCAAATATATAATGATTTCATTTTTTTGATTCGTTTGTTTTATTTTCTGTCTTATTTATTAAGTTATTAATTCATTAAGGTTTGAAAAGTTGAGCAAATAATTTTTTTTTTGCAAGGATGAAAAATCGTTTGCACTCCCACGCCCATCAGTTTTGACGTATCATCAGTATGTGTACACGAACAGACAAATAATTTCTGATTATGTTATGACGTTGAAATCATCCGAGAACTGATATCACTTTTTTTATGAAATATGGTGATGAAATTCACGAATTTTATGAATTTATATACCCATTATTGTTTTTGTTAATGTATTTTATTGCATGTATAATTTTATATATATATAACTGTAAAAAGACTCCAAGTTTGTCAATTTGCATATTAAAATCATTGATATATTGAAAACTTTAGATAAATATTTTTATATGAATATTTTATAACAACACTTTTATACAGCACTGAACTAATTAACTTGTGTTTTTACAATGTCTGAGACATTGGATTATTACTTATACGCGTGCATTTAATTATTAATTATGGTTGATTGATTAAGTGTATATTAACAGATTTAAATCAATTATTTAATGTTGGCATTAAGGTTATAAAATTTACTGGAAATCCAGGGGCATCTTAAACATACAGTAAGTGCATTATAGGATTTATTTTACAAACTATTGGTCTCTGTGCAGGACTTAAACATGTAATATCATCTAATGCAAATATAAAACAAAAATTCCAGATAATTTTTGATGTGTCATATGTGCAAATTAGGGTTTCTTTCAGATTTGATATGGATAAAAATTTCTGATTCGCACTTATTTTTCATTGGATATAACATGCAAATAAAACAGAATACAAACTATTCGAAGCAGAAGTTGAAATAAGTCTTAATTATAAACAAACTTAAACGGAAGTAATATATGACAGAGGATATTGCACAAAAATGTACAATAATAAGCATGAAACTAGATGCATCAGCAAATATGTGGAAACTTTCTAGCTAGCAGCTGGGATAGCACACACACACACACACACACACACACACACACACACACACACACACACTATAATGCCTGGAACAATAATTATGTTGATGGTATTTTCTGTTAGCAGGGTCATTGAAATTTAGTGTATGCCAATATTTCTTTACATGATGAGAAAAGACGCTTTGATAAACACCAACAATAAAAACGTCACAAAGAAATATGAAGTCATTCCAGATATCGAACACAATCTAGACACAGAAACCGATTTATCAAAATAATTGCAATGTTGTTTTTTTTTTAAATTCCTCTCACTCCCTGGACATGTTACATGTTTTTCTTTGTTTAAAATTATGGCATTATACGCCTCATTTAAAGCTAGCTCGCTACACTTTGTTTTTCGATGACAGATTTCGTTAAGTGTTAATAATGTATAGACGGTATTGTATATTATAGTATATTATACATTTGGAAAAGGTTACACAAGGGAAATAAAAAGACGTACTTCGACGAGACGTTTCACGTAAATGGTGAATCTCCCTGACACAAGTGACAGTTTTCTTATGTTATAACACCTTAAGACTTGAGAGGATGTTAAATGTTTTTGCTCTGTTGACAGTAGATGGCAAGTCCAATGCCTAAATGAAATTACCGTACAGTCTTAAGTTGCAACTTGTAGATGATTGAAAAATTGATTTTTATTTTCTATAATGGTCCCAATTTTATTTGCCTTTGTTTTTTTTTTATTTTCTTGTTAAACTATTGTATCACTGACTTATATTGTTTCATGTTTCTTGCTGCATTGGCTGTTGTTATGTACATGGTATTTAAAATGCATGCAAATTTTCTCTCTTTTTTTAGATTTAATCACGTATCTTTATTTTAAGCAATTTTGATTTAATTTGCGTTTTTCTACTACACTAAGGAACAGTTAAGTTGACAAAAATATTGTCTGTTAAAATTAGAAAAAAAAGTTTTCAACGTTTTAAAAGTACTGCGTTTTTTTAATTGAAACGCTTAATTTGCTGTACCAATTTTAGAGACAAATCTTCTGCATGTGAGCTATCAATGTCGTTAATGAAAAGCGACTTGTATCAAAGTTTTGTCGCTGCTCAAGTGCCAGGATATAATTGATGTATATAAGCAATAGTGATTGTAAAATATATAAGAATTACAAATGCTAAATAAGCAATCGCAAAAAAAAAACTTTTGTTAAGAGTTGGCGGACATAGTGTTATCTCTTTTCCTGCAAAATTGAACACATTAATTAAAACGTACTATAAATTAAAAAATAAGGATGACATGTGAGGGAAATGGTAGGGACAAGGGCCGTAACAGAATTATCGTTCTTGTTTCTATTATATTAATATTCGCTATTTCATGAAAGAGTCTTCGACGAAACTTGAATATTACATTGAAAATATGTCCTGATGTAATCTATTTCATGCTGAAAATACCATGAAGTTATAATACTTGGCTGTGTAGGACGATGATTAAAGAACCGAATAAATGGTTTAAAAATATCGTTGTTTTAAATATTGATTTGTAACATACATAAATCAGACAAACATCTGCTGTTCATCATTTGAGGGAGAGTGGGATAGCAATAAATAAAAAATATAATTTAACAATAAAGAAAAAACAGTAATTAAGATTAAAATAACAAATGATTTATTGTTTTGTGTCAAAACCCGATGCTGGTTTACCTAAAAGTCTGGCCGTTACATAACCCGTCAACACGATGGTTTTTTAAAATATGGCTTATTGAATTTTGCTTCTCTAAGAAATAATTTATTTTTTAATTTATAAAAAAAAGATTTTCAGGAATATTTCAACATAAACATGAACATAACATAAACAAAGTGAAGAACTTCAATAATCTTTCGTATTGTGCCATTTGAATCTCCATTAGCTTAAGGATATCTTTGCAAGAAGCAAAAGATTTTAATTTGGTGACTTTACATTTAAAAAATTTAGACAAAGGGCGGATTTATACAGAACCTATGCCAATGGCATCATTCCCGAATGATTGTTAAATTCACACAGTGGTTGAACTTGTTTTTAATAAAAAATATTTTACTGTGCCTATATCGATTTTTAGTGATTTTTAGTTATTACTATGTTTAAATTAGTTTATCAGCTAAATGCCAAACCTTTAAAATTTATTGTGTTTTGTGTTATTCGCTCTTTCAAATTTAATAAAACTATAAATAAATAACACAAATACCAGTTGAATTTCGATGTGCCAGATGTGCACATTTCGGAAATTCATTCCTCATCAGTGACACTAAGACTGAAAAGTTTGATAATAAAAAACATAAGCCAAACAGTTGGAAATTAATGAATCTAAAGTTCCAAAATTATATAAATCCAAATCCAGCTAAGGAATGCTTTGCATGAGGGAACAAATCTTAGTTTTAAACAAATTTTACCATTTAAGGCAGATGAAAATTTTGCTAAATGGTAAAAACTTTAACAAAATAAAATTAGACAAATGTGTAGCTTACCACTTTAATTTACTAAAATTGCTTTCGCTAAATTTTTGTCATTACAATTTAACAATTTATAACACATTATACTTCCACTGTGCATGTATAATTTTTGTTGTGTCTTGAGAGTTATATTTCGAATTCTTCAACAGCTTATTCATAGGATTTGAATCAAAAACTTAAAGCAACGTTCTTGAAATTAATTGCGATACATCAACCGTTTTAACGAGAAATAATATACTTTGTTTCATAATACTTTGTTTCTGATGAAATTCATTAGAAACGATAACAAAACAAAAAAATGTTTCTCTTTGAACTCCCTGGAACTAAAAGATTTTCCGAGGAGAACAATTATTACGAAACAAATTCTAATTGTCGTAGACAATCGCAATGATGTGATAAAGTTAATATACCGTTATTTGCTTACTCTACGCAGATTCTTTAAAATCTACATCATTATTTAAATCTGTTTTTGGTATGAAAAAACACTAAGTCCTTGTAAAATCTAACTCATGACATAGATGTATTCTGGAATCCAATCAACAATTCAACGATAGGTTAATTTTCACAACTTTTATTACAAAATATTTTTAAAAAATAGTGCTTGTAAAATATAATATTCGCGAAATAATATTATTTACAATAAGAGAATGTTGTCAATACTTACCAAATCATGGATCATTATAATAAAAAATGACAAATTGACATGGACTGCGTGATTCTGGTTCTTTACAGGACGGATGTTCTTTTTATAGTCTTTAAACAAGTGATCATGAAGATGTGATACATCATATGCCGAGGCTGCTTGACATTCTGGTACTACAAATAGAATACAAAATGTACCGATAGATTAAAAACTTTGGACATTACATCAAACAATTAAAATAGAAAACAAGTCACGTGGTAACAATGATACACTTATTAGCCAGAAATATGTGGTAACTATAATAAAAACGGTTTTCAGAATAGCCTTATTCTTTATTCCGTTCGTGCAAGAGATTGATCAAATATCTAACTGTGTTGATTAGTAAACTAATTTATCTAGGGCCTTCAAGAATGGATTTTAAGTGCAGTAGACGCTTTTTAATGTTAAAAACACGCCTATCTTGCAATTAATTTACATTGAATACATTCATCTTTATTTGGTACAATGGGGGCGGGAATATTTAAAAAAAACACATTAAGATAGGTAATATTGACGTCACCTGATTAAAATGTTTATCGCCTTTAAACAAGTGAAAAAAGATAACACATTAAGATAGGTAATATTGACGTCACCTGATTAAAATGTTTATCGCCTTTAAACAAGTGAAAAAAGATAACAGTTTTCGTCGTTTCAAAAAATATTAATGCAAATTTAAATACTTATTTTAAAATTGCCCATTCAAGCAAAAAAGTTTAATATTCGACATCACGAAATTTATGCCATTGTCGTAGGCAGATATATGATCCTTTCATTTAAATTTTAAAGATAACTAGAAATTATTTCAAAATCATATATTTTTCATATATTTATTGCTTTAATATATCCTACGGCTGTCAATACCATGTTCGGCAACTAATTGTTATTCCATCAACCAGTACATGTGTAATTTCCCAGAATTTTTTTCATCACCAAAAATATTTACTTTTTCACAAACTGCTTGTCTTATTATACTAAAGATAACAATATTCGATTTTCATGGAATGTAAAGTCATCAATATAAATATACTAAACGTAATGTTTTGTTTTTTTGGTTACAACTTAGTGGATCCGATTAATTGATAAACAAAACACAATTGGTCTGTGGAGGTATGGAACTCCTTTTTAAAAGTCAGTGTCAGTAAAAAGATACAAGCTTCCAAATGAATTTAATATAGATATTTAAGTGTTTCTTTGTATTAACGGTATCAATGTCTTTTCTAATTTGGAAAGAAAACGGAATTACTTTGTCTATCGGCGACAACCTGATACTCATCCGCCACTTTCTTTCTGATTTTCGTACATTGACTAAAAATCGATCATGAGGTACTGTAAAAAAGAATCCCAATAATTCCTATAATTAATGAAATGGTCAAGAATATTTAAACCTTCTGGTAGAAAAAATCCAGGAAATTTTTCACCATCAGGTGCAGATAAATCCATCTAATTTCGCAATAAGGGTGAAATCCTTTTAATTAATCCAAAAGTGAAAATTAAGCAATTATAAAAAAATATAATATGAAATATATCTTAGGTATGTACAGATTTTGCTGCTAAGTCTACTCTTATTGCCATGAAATATCACGACTCGCAGTAAAATTGTTATATGGAACAACACACAGATCTCATACATACATAAATCATCAAATACACGTATATATAACAAATCTTATGTATTTTTACTTTAAAAGCTTTGAAAGAAAAAATAACTTTTAAAAATATTCGCCACCAACATTTGTGCATCACGAACCTTAAAACAAGACATAAAACCGAAAATTTGAGACGTAAGTTTTTCTAATTTTTTTTTTTAGTTTTAAACCTTTCCTAAGTCAATGTTTTAAAACGAAAAACAGATGAAAAGAAGCTTAAAAATTTTACATAAAGGAGTAGTTTGAAGATATATTTCAACATTTAAAAAAGAAAAAAGTTTCAACCATCCTGAATCCTAGAAGCAGATTTATTTGTTTTATGGTAACCATATTAATACAAGGAATTAAAAAATAACATCGTATTTAAAAACAAAATAAACAACATTTAGAATTCAAAAGAAAATAATAAGGAAGTTGTGGTAAATGTATAAAAAAATATTTAACAAGGTTAATAAGCTGATTTGATTTATCTTTTTGTATTATAACAATTGATCTGTTTCGTCAAAAATAGCGAAAAACAAAACGGAGACTGCATTTTATAATTATAAATGTATATATCTTATCTTGTGTCGATAAAACCAAACTTTAGTAAAACATGTTGATGAAGCTTAAATCTGATAACATTGCTTTTTCTGTTATATGTTATATATATTTTAAGAAAGCTAAGATTAAAGTCTTAGCTAACTTAAGGTATTTTTAGGATTTCTCTTCATCCTGATTTTTGTCCATCAAGATTAACAAGCTTAATCGTTATACATAGCGTGGGATGAATATAAGTGCACTGTTTGATGCTATTATAGCTTATTGAATCTTTGTAACGGATAATACTTTCCATAGAATGCAAGAAAAAAATAAAATGAAAAAAAAAATGTTGAAAAAACGTTAGGTTAGAAAGGAAGTAAGAAAACAAGAAAAGAAACTCGACGCATGAAACAACAGATCACAAAAAACGAGAAGTCATATTAAGATCACTGTTTACACATTCCTTTCAACACCCATAGGATATAAGATTGATAGAAGATATATAAAAATTGTCATGTTATAACTGCTTGGATTTTCTGTCTGAATGTCTAACAGACCTTGTGAGACAACTAAAATTATTAAAAATTATAATTCGATATATTTTGGCTTTTAAAATCGATATTAAGTAACAAGTAAATAGAGAAGAACGCCAGGTTGGTATAAATAAACGAATAAAAATATTCATGTTTAAGCTGACAACAGATATACTCGTAATGACGGAATTGTGTCCAGTAACTTTTTTTTTTAAACTTCTCGTTTTGTGCGGTTATTTAACACGCACATATATATGATGTAATCTAGGTAGATGTAACATTACAATTCCTGGGGTCAATTCGACATGATGTTATTCAAATTATTAAAAACAAATCATTCTTTCCATGTTTAGTATAATTGGATCTGAGATGTTGTGTCACAAAGTCTAATGTGTAATAAATATGCTTTGACTTTTGATAGAACTGTAACATTTAAGATCCTAAATGAATATATGTCTGTTTAATTACGCGTATTTATGTAAGGTGTCAGAATCAAGATGATGTAAACGGATTTAAAATATTTAAATGGCAATCTAAACTCGCATAACAATAAAATCCCCTTAAGTACCAATGTACTACTTCTTCATTTACAATAACATAAAGTTGACAAGAATATCTATTTATTCAGTTTGTGCCCCAAAGTGTAGTTTTCCACTTTATATGATAACTTTCTTTCGATTGAATTAACAATTCCATTTACTACACCAAATAACAATTATACCCTCATTTGTGTCATTGGCCACGATTGATATTACAAATACCATTATGGTTATAAATATGAAATGTTTTCTAACTATTATTAATTATATCTAGCAAAAACAAATTGGCCAATCAAGTTGTACAATCATTCACTCAATTAATTGTACAACCATCTCAAATTTTCTTTCTCTTTTTTCTCTGATTAATATTTAAAAAAGTTAAAGTTTTATGAGACAATATTTTGTTTTGGTCAACAAAGCTGCACTAATTAATTTAAATATCACACTAGATATTCTATTTCAACTGTTTAATGTATTAAAAACTGACATAGAAATATTACCTAATTTGTGTAAAGAGTGAATGATTGTAAACCTTGGTAATGTGCCATATGAGCACATAACGTAAAGTCATATACATCGATGAATCAAAATACCGTACTGATGCCACTGATATCACGAGGAAATCAGCCTTGTTGTTCCAAATCGAGATAAATGACATAAAGGTAATTGTTGTTCTTTTTTTCCCTTATCATAAGTAATCATCAGTAACAAAGGCTTAAAAGCTAGCATGCTGTTCTATTTTCAAAACCATGTTCAACATTAAAAAAATTGTTTTTTCAATACAGATTTGCTGTTTCTGTTCTTGTTCAACGTGAAAAGTTTAAACGAAATATAGCCGATTTAAAACTGTTTTTTTTAAAGATATTTCCTGTTTAAGTTGATTTTTGAAGTAAAGGTGAAGCTTTTGTGTTTAAAAATTTGCCAGAGTCTAAACACCAAATATTCTGAGTATTTTTTTTATTTTCGTTAAATTACTTTTTATTGGAAAAAAAAATCAAGGGAACTCCACTTCTCTTATTTACAATATCACACGAGTTGCAGAATAACTGAAAATAAACTCTTGTTCAAAGAATAAGACCTAAAACATTCGAAAATCATGGCTGATGGTTTAAGTTAACAGGACTAACATTGTTATGCGTGTAGTTTAGTTTGGTGCCGTCTTCAGGTAGATTTGAACAAAGATAAGATTTCTTATGTTAACCTATAATTAATAATATGTGTAGGGTTCAGATTGAATTCCCCTCAATTTTCATCCTTCGACCTTATCTCAGAAGAAAACTGTTTTAAGCCGTTAGATGTTGATTATTTTTTATTAATCACTTCCAGAACAGTAAATGAAAGTTGGTCATCTGAAGACAGGGAGCAACCTTTTTTAAGCACATAGAACATAAGGTTGACCTTTCAATGAAAGAAATTGTGAGAGCAAAATATTAAAATAACATTAAATAAACTATTACTTTTTCATTAAAATACATATATATTTTAAGAATAGTATCAACAATCTATTTAAAAAAAAACATCATTTAGGCCATACTCTTAAAAAGACCACATGCTTTCCTACCAACTACTTTAGTTTCTATGATGAATTTTACTTGTATATTAGAGGTTATGCTGCTCTACGGAGAGAAGATTAATAGTGGTTTTGCATATAATTTTTTATTTAAATTTTCAGGTAAGTATTCAAAACAGAAAGTCTTTAACTGTTTAGTTGTATCAAATAACTGTGACACTTTTAAGAAGTATTAGCTATAAGAAACATAATCTTATTTTGATGTCACTAAAAATAAAGCAACTTATCATTCTATAGCTAATGTGATGTTAAAATAAATGATGGTTTGTTATTGTTGAGTAATGTTTTGATATTAGAAGAAGTATGATAAAAAGCTATAGGTTTTCTTTCAAAATCAAAATTATAGATGAGATAACCTTAAACAATTTAGAAAAATTAAGAGAAGCTTTAAGAGGTAAGCTATATACAGACAGTACATAACATGAGCAATGACAATCTTAGCCTTTTTGTACTCATATATAAACTGCAAATACAAAATACGTAAACCATAGAAAAAGTTAGGAAATTTTAACGTTAAAAACTTACTTAATAATCTCGATCTGACTATAGGGAAATCTTGACGTCAAAAAGCCACTATTAATTTTCAAACTTAACGAAAAATAGAAGACTTTTAAAGAATTAATAGGTCGAGTTATTTTTATATCAAAAGCCAATAACTATTATTTACTAAAACAAAAATAGTAATTAGTTTAGTAAATGAAAATCATTTGTTGCTTTGGAAAGTAGCACTTTCTAAACTAGAAAAACAAAACGAACAGAAATCTAATGCTACAGCGTAAGTATACACAACATTTTACGACAATGCCATTTCTTTTGAAAATAATCTGCATTTATAATTTAGTACAATTTTTGAAAAAATAATTACATCTACTATATTAATTAAATTTATTTTGAAGACATTGTTTAATTCTGATCTAGAATATATTAATTGATTAATTAATTGATTAATTAATTAATTAATTAATTAATAATTTAAAAAATTAAAATTATACAAAAGCTCTGCATGAAAATTTTGTTATATATTTGCTTATTTTGTACATTGTAGGTGACAGAAATTAACAATAAAAACACACACACACACACACGTTCTATAAATATATATATATATATATATATATATATATATATATATATATATATATATATATATATATATATATATATATATATATATATATATATAAACAACTAAAACGCAGAAACAAACAAGAGTATTACAGAAATTGTGTTAATCAATGTTTTAGTTAGAGGCATAATTTACATTGTCATCTCTGTTATACTGTAACAAATAGGACATATTACAACAAGATCAATACAATATAAATCAAAAACCTTGACACAAACATACATATATTACTTCCAGTAGTACAATATAGCAACATAACAAATTGAAAAAGGCTTTGTTTAAACCTTTCTCGTTTGCGTTAATTAGAGTTTGTTTCAGCTATTGATTAAAGGCAAAAGAAACTTGATATAGAATCAGTGTCAATCTGGCAACAGGTGCTTGTGTAAAACAAAGTTATTGCTTATTCCAATGAAGTCATAATAAAAAGTGCTGATAAATTTTTAAGTAAGTTTGCTTTAATGAATGCTCATTTGCAGAGTCTATGTTTTTGTCTGTGATCACGATATGAAAATGCTATATAAATTCTGATTATTACTTGTCCAGGCCATAGTGTATTTCCAAATTTATCGCTAAGACTGCTTATCACAAATGTGGACCGGTTCGAACCTGTATGTGGGGAGTTACAAGGTTATCTCCTTCAAAACAGGTAATGTCTTCCAAGACATTAATACAATCTATAGTTAAAATTGAGTCTGAAGCTTGTTATAACACTTGTTATAGAAATAAAGTGTATGTGTAATTAGAAAAAGTTAATAAATGAATATACAAAATCAAATATATAGTTTCTATGACGATTTCCAAAAGCATTATTTTCTAAATTTAGAAGGCATCTGAGTGCAAGATTGTTGTAAACAAAAAATTGTTTCCATAATTGAGAAACATTTTTTTATTATTTCTTTGAAATTCAATACTGCAGAATTCTACAATTGCTTACGTATTCATTCATATGTTATTAGTTACACTTGAAAGAGATGCCAATCTATTTGTTCTGGTTTTATATGAAATGTGATTCAACAAACTATTCAAGAAGTCATATAACGTTTTGACTTGTACTTTTTGTCAAAATACTTGTTTTCATTACTACTAAATATAAATGATTGTTAATTCTCTTGTCTTGTCTTGTTTGACTTAATTATATTTATCCATTTTATTTCTAATTCTTTTATTTATTTATTTTATATTTTTGATTTTGTGGAGTAATGTGCTTTTTGGTTTCGCTGTCTGTTATAACGTTTTGACTTGTACCTTTTTGTCAAAATACTTGTTTTCATTACTACTAAATATAAATGATTGTTAATTCTCTTGTCTTGTCTTGTTTGATTTAATTATATTTATCCATTTTATTTCTAATTCTTTTATTTATTTATTCAGTATTTTTGATTTTGTGGAGTAATGTGCTTTTTGGTTTCGCTGTCTGTTGCCAAGAAAATTGGGTTGAAAGTTGTAAGAGCATGTTTTCCAGTTGCAAGTTCTTTTCTTCCATTTCAATAGAGCAAAAAAAATGGGAAATTAAGAGTAATTTTCGTATTTTAAATTAAGTAATTCTCTATTATATGATAGTTTATTTTAATTTCATGTTGAATTAAAATGAAAATAATCAGTTGTTTCTGCATTTGTCTATTGCTATCAGTGACGTTTGTTCAGTATCGTGTGCTTTCTCGGTTTGTTAGTATTCAGCCATTATATATCTGATGAATATTTATAAAACAAATAACAGTTGAATTTTGATATGCCAGATGTGCACATTTCGAAAATTCATTCCCCATCAGTGACACTAAGACCGAAAAGTTTGATAATAAAAAACATAAGCCAAACAGTTTGAAATTAATGAATCTAAAGTTCCAAAATTATATTAATCCAAATCCAGCTAAGGAATGCTTTGCATGAGGGAACAAACCTTAGTTTTAAACAAATTTTACAATTTAAGGCAGCTGAAAATTTGATTAAATGGTACAAGTACTGCCTACTGAGTTATGGGTACCCTCAGGGAGTAAATGTAAATGCCGTCCTAAGGTATCGTATAAAAATTAAAGGAATGACTTATAAAACTTGTCTAAAAAAGAAAATTTAAGAACAGTCACTGGCCCCAGTGGTTAACTTATTCTTTATTCGATATTATTACCGACTACATGAAGGAATCAGAAAGCGATCTCTTTGTCAAAAAAGAAATTAGCAATCGCCAAGATTACATATGGAACAGACCATCAAAATCCCTCAAAGCGCCTTACTGCAAGGCCTGCCAAACCTGAATTTTTAGCCGCGATTGCTTTTAGCAGCTGTAAAGAAACTTAACAATTTTGACTCTAGGATTGATTGTGTGGTGTTTTATGATACTGGCTCAAACACTATAACTCATCTATCCAATGTTTCATTATATAAGGATGAATAAACACATTGTCATATGTTGCCATAAATATATCTTGCATCTATTGTTTTGTTTTCTGAATTGATTTATTATCCTAATTTTTGCTAATCAATTTATTAGAATCTTATTTTTATTGATGTATATTTGCAGCAATATGAGAATATTTGAAGATATTACGACATATTTTATTATGACATCATGGTTTCCCAGACAAATCTGATATGAAATAAAATAAGTATCACATTAAGCAAAATAAAACCATTTATATACGTGTGTGTGTGTGAAAGAAATTTTGAAAGAAGTACAAAAGAGGTTTCTATTATTTGTGATTGAAACCCTCTGTATTTTTGAAACAATGTTTTTGTAATGCGTAATGCGTTGTGTAGACAAGAGAGTCCAGGACTCCTTTAAATGATTCTTACATATACCTTTTAGCATTTTGTTGTTTCTTAAATATTTTTGTTGTTATTTCATTATTAATAATTGTATAAATGGTTTTGAGACTTGTTTTCTCTACATCCCTGATAGAATTAAAAATATAGTGGTTCTACTGAAGAACAATTCACTTTAAATACATATATTATTTTGCGTGTTGCATTTTGTGTTCAAGTGACCGATACATCAGATATCGTTCTTAATTATCAGAATTGTAATTATTTCTCGATCACTCACATTGATATCATATCTTGTCAAATATTACAACTGATGTGTTGATAATTTTTTACTTTTTACTCATAAAACTTTCATTGAAAACAGAACATAATGAAACTAAAATATTCTTGAAACTAACTACACTAATAATAATATAATCTCTTAGAATTTAACAACCGAAATAATTGTAGCATTATTTCAGGTACTAATTTGATCTATACTATAATCAGTCTATATTTAGGGCTTTGTTTAGAACCTGAAAATTAATACACAAATGTATGTAGTTCTAAGTGGTCTAAATAACAGTAACAGAGGAAAAAAGGATAAAAAGAATAGTTATTGTCATTTCTTCTTCTTGAATTCCCTGCGCACAAATTAATATAAAATATAATTTATTGAGCTACAACTAGAGCTACATTAAAATTATTTTGTATATTTCTTATGCTTAGTGACTTCACTAAGAACCAAAGTACCTACGGGTCACTAAGAAGAGTGAAATTATGTTTTACGTCCAAGATTTTTTCACCTATTCCC
Source organism: Tegillarca granosa (assembly GCA_029721355.1). Lineage (NCBI taxonomy): Eukaryota > Metazoa > Mollusca > Bivalvia > Arcoida > Arcidae > Tegillarca > Tegillarca granosa. Next base: position 19,776,340 of record CM056603.1, on the reverse strand, counting down.
AAGCAGTCATTCCTACGGTGATGAATTAATTCAGACTGCCTCTAGATCCCCAATGAAATAAAAATAAAAAAAGATAAAAATGCAAGAAAATTTGCCACTCGGCTTCTCATGGCTCACTGACCAACCTCTTAAATATGTTTTTAAAAGAAAAAAACTATACCTTTTTTGTCTAAACTGTATTCTATAATTTTTTTTAGCTGTGGCCAGTTGTGAAATGGAGGGAAACAATGTTAACAGCGACTAAATTATTTATTTTGTCAGATTATACTGGTTTAACGATAAACAAGATAAGGTTGATAAATACAGTTAAACCTTATTTAAACCACTATGTATCCATATTTTTGTGAAAATAAATAAAAACGTTATAACCAGCTTGCCTCTGATGTGCAGATCACCTATTTAAATGAGTGTCTCCATAAATAAAAAATAACGTTATGATGCAGTCGTGTGATGCTTGCAAAGTGAAATAGCCAAAACATAAAATAATGTTGACGCCATGCTAGTGAAATGAAACAATCAAGATTTATCGTAAATAAGATCTGTTTCTTCTTAGAATGAAAGAAAACAATCCATGTTATAATTAATACTAAAGACAATATAATAGCCCATACATCTTCATTTATTGGCGATTCTTATCCCGTCATTACATTGTCTTACACTGTAATTACAGTTTTACAGCATACTTCAGCTTTTTTATATCTTACTTTTTGCAAAATTCTCGACATTCAATCTTAAAAACAGGATTGCGTTTGTTTGATAGCTTGATTTATGTTTTCAATCTTCATTTATAACTTATAATTACATTTTGTTAATGCAGAGTTCACTGACCCATCAACAACAAAAAATGGACCTGTATCAGCATGCAGTTAGATACATGATTAGTATTATACAAATATATGACGCGTTGCTCTTACATAATCATCGAACAATGCGCTTTTAAATACCTATATCATAACAAAAGTAACATTTTTAGGAAAATTGTATGAGATTTTATTTTTATATTTCAATTCTTAAGACGCTTAAAACAAGTTTTTTTCTCTTTTCATATTGAGACCCTGTTTCTTGCAATTGTTACTAGCGTTTATATTTAATCATGATATTTAATCATTTCTTGTAGCAGGGTCAGTCGAGTTTGGAACTTTAATTTTGACGAAATGCTTTACTTACTAAGTCAATCTATGGAATTATGTTTCGCAAAAACATAGTTTTGTGATTTTACATTCTACTATTTCAAGGTACAATAAAGAAAGAGAATATCGACAAAATCGATTAATTACTAAGTCCATCAAATAGGTATAAGTTTTTAAAAACGTTCGTATGAGTTTTCTCCCATTTTGTTTAAAATATCTTAATTTTTGTTTTCGATGTTCGTTACGTTTGGCTCTTTCTAGGGGAGAAAAAACCACGAAATCAACGAAATATTTTATAATTACCAAAAACCCAAAAGGTTTTTAAAATACATTTAAAAAAAAGTACATAATCAGACAATTTTACCCCGAAAAGATTGATGATACTACCATAGCACACCAATACTTTGTTGGATTTTCAAAAAGAAAAACAAATTAAATTGTCAAAATAAAAGCGTAGCTTAACTAAACTAATTAAACGTAGTACATGTGCTTGTGAAAAAAAAACAGGTTGTCTAAAAATTCAGACAAAGAAATGATAAAAACTTTCAATCCCAGACAAAATCGATTGTAATTGGCTATTTACATTAGAGATGAATGTGTTATTTTAGATTTGAATTGTCAGAATTAAAAGGGTCCGTGATAACCTGAGTCATTAAGTATACTGTTTTGTTGACACCTCTCGTAGTTCATGAATACTTGTAAGAAGAAAACTTTTAAAACCATATGATCTACACTGTTTTAAATTACTATCAACTTTATTTTTCTACAAATTCTTTAACTGGATACAGTAAGTTCTTAGTTGTGAGTCTCTTTCATCAGACATTGTAGAACCTTCTATTTTTTATTTATAGAATGTATACCGTTGGGCATAATTTTATTAAAGCATTGCTTTTTGTCACAAAAATCTAGGTTCAGAGCAAACAAATAGATCAACTTAAAATAATCAAGCACAGGAAATTAAAATTTTAAACCCAAAACTTTTATTTCAAAGCTTAATGTTTTATGGTAAACTTAATTTAGATTTCATCAATATTAAATTTCAATATTATAATATACAAGGAAATTACAAATTATATAATTTCTATTTTATTACCTCTCTATCAGTCAATTCAAAAATACCATTATCGTCATAGAAAATTTTTAATCTCTATATAAAAACTTTGGCATAATTATTTGACTGTGTTTGTTATTTTAAATAATTGTTATTGCTGTTTTTCATGAATATTTATTACTTTACAATTTATTTTGTTTTAATGTTTCTGTTACCGCTTGCAATGAAGGGAAACATAATACTCTCACAAAAATTATTCGTGTATATTACATTAAGTTTTCCCACCTTACTATCATTAACAATAAAGGCGAAATAAACACTATATTTTTACAATTATGATGTGGGTTGATGTCATTATTTTGAAGATTTTTATTGGAATGCCCCAGAGATACAACAGGTGCGAGTAATAATTAGTTCAAAAGTGAATGAAAATTACATCTATTTCACCATTAAATTGCTTTTGTTCTTCAGTTTTGCACATCTGTAATTTCTGTAGGTAGCTCTTGTACATGAAGTGTTGAACAGGTAATTGTCAAGTATATACTTGAGGCAACGGCTTAGAATTTAAGGCGTGTTCTTGAACAAAGAATAAATAAAATAAAATGAAATAAAATAAATTTAAATGTTTTTCATTAAGCATTACAATGACCAAACCACTTAAAGCAATCAAAACTAAAAGCTAAAATAAAAGGGCAATTTTGATGTGATGAATTCCGCTGTAACACTTTATCAAATTGGCTTCAAATTATGTGTGTTGGTTTAACTCTTTGCCCTCAAACATGTAAGGGATATAAGTTCAAAATGTTTGCCTATCTTTTAAAATTCTGTTGATTCGTTGTAAGAAATTAATTAAACATGTGAAGTTAATTAAGCTTGTGAAGTTCTTTCTATAATGGAAGAAGAAATCCTAGCATGTATCTTTAAACGATACTGCAAAAGTATTCTAATTTTTTGTTTTATTTTGATTGGCAATTGCTATTTAATGCAAGGGTGATTTAATTTTCCATGAATAATGTTACCTATTACATAATTTAAGATATCTCCTTCAATGGATGTTTACTAAATTGAAAGATAAACCGATGTTCACGTCACAAATAATGCATTTAAAATTTTCTATATGTTTCTCTAAATTAAGAGAAAGTGTAAATAGATAAAAAATACCAGTTAAATTTTGATGAGCACATTTCGGAATTCATTCCTCATCAGTGACACTAAGACCGAAAAGTTTGATAGATAAAAAACATAAGCCAAAACTGATTAACGAAAATTGTTAGAGTCGTGTAATAAATGATATGATCGACACTTATCTGTGTTAAGAATTATTGTTTTGGTTGATGTACCTTTTCTTTTTTATTATAGAAAGTTACAATTTCAAAAAATGTAAAAGCAAAAAGATCACAAACATACCAGTCCATGATCAAATCACAATCCCTAAAAACAAAGTAAAAACTTTGAAATCTGTCAATTTTAATTATACACGTGAACTTCCATCAAGGAAGTAAGGCCGGTGCTCTGAAAGGGTAGGCACCCCCTATCTAGCTAGAAACACCCGTCACGTGCAAAGTCAATTTTGAGAATGAAAGCAACAAGGAACTATGGCAAGTCAAATATATCCAGTTTAAGTCTGGATACAGTGACTTTTCGACAATATTGTGATGACGACCATCAAAATTTTTGAGGGCCTTGGATTTTTTTTTTAAACTGGCAAATTATATTGACATCATGTCTGATTTTAAAACATGTACTATAAAGAAATAATTTTAAACTTCGAAGATATAAATGCTATTTGTTTCTCTTTAAATTACCTCTATTACATTTCAACTGTCGACTTTTACAAATTTAAAAGTTTTTAAGAGTTTTCTTTTGGGAAACAAATTTAGTTACATCAGTTGATCTGTGGAATTAATAGCTTGGATGAAAGATATAACAAAGAGTGAATAACTTGAGCCTAGTTATGAAAAGATGAATTTTGTTAATCAATAATAACTATAAATTAAAAATACCACAAAAGAATGAGTTTCAAAAAGCCGAGCGATCCGCCTATAGGAAAAATGCCAAGAAACAAGGGAACACCTGTGGGAGACCTCTATATCTTCGACTTGAGGCCAAATGCAAATTAATTTTAGCCTAACCTACCTATATAAAATAACGTAATAACGGCATCTCAAAATTGTTAATATTAAAAAAAATGAAAATGTGTCATTAGTCTTTTTCTTACCCGTTATTCTGAAGAGCAAAATTCACAATAAATGATTTTCGCCTGTGAACTAATGCGGCGCCTATATAGCTATGATAATACACGTAGTTCATTGTTACATGCTTTATAATGGTGCTTTGTATACCTTAAACTTGTATAAAAAACGCACGTGTATTGACCAGTGGCCTGATGATTGATCATAACGTTGTTAGATATTATACGACATGTTTTGAAACTATTTTAATAATATGCTAAGAGGAGCAGTGCATAATTTAATTGGCTTATTTGTTGATGAAGCACTTACACTGCGTTTGAATGAGAAAAAATATTGTAAAAATGAAAAATAAAATACTATAAAATATAAAAAAACCAAATAAAAAAACAGACGACATATAAGATTCGATCCCATGACTTTGAGGTTATCATTCCCTACGTTATACCACACAGCTAGCGTAGATGATATGGAAATCGTTTGCTAGCTAATATCAAGTATGTATATTGTTTGGGGCGATTAAGGGGTAATGTGTTTTATCTTTATCCCCCAATTTCAATGTCAGCGCATCCCTCTCCATCAACCAAACTTTGCAAAACAGAAGATAAAATATAGAAGTTTTAGTAGTCAAAATATCTTTGATGGAGGAAAAAGCGCTCTATGTGTATCAATTGAAAAACACGGTTATTTCTATCAAATTTTTCGTTTTTGTATGGAAGTATACGGAATGCAGTTTTCTGAAATGTATGTTTAAACGCATAATGTAATGTTTTATCAAACTTATAATATTCCAACCCGTTTCGTTTTGGTACTCTCTTTTTGATGTTTACAGTGTAAATATTATTGGGACAAATTTTAAAATATGAATTCTATAGGCGGATGCCTCGGCTTGTTGAGAATCATCCTTTAGATTCAATATGTCCTTATTGTGTCATAAGTGATAAAATCTAAAACTTGAAATTGATAATTGATTTTTTCTCATAAAACATAAAGAAAATCCTACAATTACTCATTCTTGATGAACTGATTTCAAGTTTTAAACACTTTGGCCATGGATAATGTCGGAATTAAACAAGTTATTACCTTCTTTTTTATTATTCTTGTTTCGGTTTAACTTCCAAATAATTGTTATTTCATAAAGCAACACTAAAGACATTGTGCCTTTACGTATTTTCTTCAACCGCTGAAAATATTTCAATCTCTGCTCTATAACATGAAAAATTTTCAGTGTTTGTCCTAATTTTTTTCCTTTTTTTTCTTGCGATTATAATTTTTAGTAATGGAATTTCAAAGCAAATGTCAAAGATCCTTGGATTTCCTCTGGCACTCCAGTTACCTCCACTGCTGCAATGATCGTGTCGATATAAGCGAGATATATTAAGAAGAGGCCAACGCTAGAATCATTACATATATGTTCTTTGACATATTAGCATTCACAGGAAATCATTATAATACATGTATATTTGAACAAAGATAATAACATATGTATGAATAAAATCAACACATGATCATGATCTTGGTCTGAAATAATTCTTTATTGTCTTAATGGAAATTGTAATACCAGTGTATAAAATGATATGTTAAATCCAGATGATTCAATTCTCATAGCGATATATACAACATTGGGAATACGCATCGAGTAACAGTCTGTGATTATGAATACATTGAATATAGTTATTGTGAAACTTCATTTGGATGATATCACTTGAATTCCAGGGTTAAATCGTACAATTTGTGTATTTTTAAGGCTTTATGAATATCATACACATTTTGCTTTATATGGGTAACCTTGATTTAATATTTATTCATAATATATTTGATTAACTAGAGCTTAATAACTGATTACGTTATCTACGTTGCTTTGATTGAGAAGTTAATCTACTCAGTCACTAGATTCGCAAAATGACTATACTTTTTCGCCTAATGTGATCAACAGAACTGCAAGATTGATCTATAAAGAAGCCAGAAATGTTTTAACAAGAAGCTTGGGTAGTTAGTTGATACAGAAAACTGGCATCTTTACCAATCTGTCTAAACTTTGTATAATCATTATATTAAATAACAATTTTTTAAAAAAAATAAGTAAATCTTATAATTGTATTTTTGGTGCCAATTTTTAAGTACCTTTTTCGAAGTTTTCCTTTTAATTTTTGAATGTATAATTACTTAAGCAACATAAAATAATAGCTTTTATGGTTTAATTTAATCAAGTTGTCTGAAGGACGTTACATAATGTAAAATAGATTACATATATATGGTTACTTTGATTTAGTTTCTTTACAGAAGGTTGAAAGAGGATATATTAAAACAATCCATCAAACCAAGCTACAGTTAAATGTATAAAATAGAAACTATGCAAAATAACATATATTACGAAATCAACAATGACATTCGTCATGAGCCTTAATCATATTACTTAAGACCATTCATAAAAAGAGATTTGTGCTGGATCGATTTGTTTCGAACCCCTCTTCCAAAAAGCCTACATTGTTTATTCGATGTGAAGGTTTATTGATAAAATCAAAACTATTGACTATTTGACAGTAGATTCCATGTTGTAAAATTGATTTTATTTTTATTTTTTATTTTTTATTCGCTTTTTGTGCAATAAAAGATATCAGAACCTAAATTATTACATATTTGGTCTCATTCTTGACAAAAGATATAAATCTTAGGTTGAGACTTCTCAATTTGACAAAATTGATTATAGATATTCCGTTCTTAAAGAAAAATTTGAAAAGTTCTATTGATTTTTCAATTTTCGTGTATATGGTTTGTAAATTTTCAAACTTGTCTTAAATGATTTCGAAGTGTACTTTTTAGAGTATTCCACTATTTATGCATTATCTCGATCAGAGTTTAAAATATTTGGTCTCGTTTTGAAAAAAAAATAATTTGGCTCACAAGTGATGACCTCTTATTGGATGTTCTTTTAATTCCCTTTAAAGGTTGTTGCAAAGTTTGATTTGTATTCTTGTAATGGCGAATGACATTCTTCATGGCGAATTTAAACTGCTATGATGAATTGATTGCACCTATGTCGTTTTGAATATTTACACAAAAGTTAGTCTGTCTTAGGTATGGATATATATATATATATTACCTAAGGCAAGGTATAGAATTTCAAAAGAAGTTGATTTTTTAATAACAACGTAAATGTTAAATTCGTATTATTACTAATATTAATAAGTTAGACTTTTGGGTCTGTGTTCAATGCTAAAATAGCTTAAACAGATAATCAGTGAAAAGAAATTTTTAATTTGCCAATATTCCGAAATTCACGCTGCAAGAAAACATTTCCTTTATTAGCGAGAATCAAGCAATATTTATAGTATTTCATTTGAATGAAAATTTTGAAGTCTATATTGTTTTTTTACTGTTTACATTGTACATTATTATTGTTAATTGTATCTTATTCATCTTAACTACGTTGGCTATTACAAAGTACATTTTAAGTTACAATATCATTTCTTCATTTTCAAAAATGCCTTTACTGAGAACTTGGACAATTTGGTGACTGGTCTAAAGTTATACATCTGTGCATATTTGTCCAAAATGTTCCAGACATGGTAAAGTATAGACACTTAAATCACTCTTAACTTACTAGTTACGACTAAGTTATTTTGCATATATTTAAGTATTAAGTATAAATTTAAAACTCAAAAACATATCTGAAAGTTAAATGTTTTTGTTGAAATGACATTTTTGCACAATTGCAACCAGATTGTTTTCTATTTTTCAAACTATGTAACTGGGTATCATTTGCAATAGGATAACATTTACTTCCTTAGAGACAACGACCAAGACTATATAAAACTGTACAGGTTTTACATAAAAATGAAAGCAAATTATTTTAGGTATTGTTTTCTAGATTTTCGAGATAAGAGCACGGTGTGTTATGATGATGATGTCTTCTTTTCAGTGTTTCAATTGTAAACACTTTCCCTTTTAAATTTCAGATTTAAATCTTGACATTTGTATTTATTTATTTTGCATTGCTTGTGAACAAAACACGTGTCTTTTTATTAAATGAAAAGAAAGCACGTTTGGTTTTTTCAAATGCATATTTAAAATTTAATGTCTTGAGTTTTATAATAAAACAACATATTTTTCCCTTTTTAATAGTTTAACTGATTTTGTTAGCTTACAAATAACAGCTCATTTGTAACTGGAAATCATATTGGGTAAACTAGTAGTAATAAATAATATTCAGTTATATATTACAACAATATGATAACTTGTGGCTGCGAAAAACTTAAGCCTGTTACTCTTCTACAGTTACTTTAGTTACATCTTCGAACATGATATTAATGTATATATGTTATTTTAGTTTGACCAAGATTGTCGACTTGCAAATAAACACACGTTTGACATACAGAAGACTTTGAAAGTTAATTGAATGATTTCATTGTTGAATTAGTAATTGCTAAATTTTGTTTTCTCTTTTCTGTCATTTTGAAATCAAACATGCCGATCCCTGTTCAAATCACAAATCCCAAAGCAAAGTAAAATTTTAACTATATTCTATAAAGTCAAAATGTATTTGCCACACTTAATTTTACTTATATACATAAAATTTGTTGGTTATTAAATAACTAAAAAATTACAAATTGATGTTTTTTGTTTAAATTTATAATCAAAAGTTAAGCCCTTCTGATATAATTTTTAGAATATTGCGGGCTTTTTTTACTTTGTATTTAATAAGATAAAACACGTTGAAAAAGTAACCTAAAATATTAGCAGATCTTTTTTTAAATCAAGAAATCAATAATAAAATTGTGTTATAATATAATATTATAAAATAAAATAAACAAAAAAACTTACCCAAACTAGAAAACTGTATTACCAGATATATACAAAATCCTAAGACCAATACCACTTTATCCTTTGTTAACATAATTCCAGATAAATCAGTTATTTAAAATTTGAAAAAATATCAAATTTAAAAAATCGGAAGTCAATATATCAGATTGAACATAAAACACGCGTTCGACCGGAACAAGTAATGTTGCAGAATAACACATTAGAAATCTTGAACGCTTGTAATGCCGATATTTTCCCCACCCACAGAATATTGTATATAACCGGTCGATATATGCTCAGATTGGTTTAATACACACAATGATATCTCAATATAAATAATAATAGATGGTATCAGTTTTATCATATACACATATTATTGTTTACGAGTGCTTCTTTTGAATATATAAAATATGTATATTTTGGTATGTAAAATCTAAAAGATTGCAGAACTCTTCCGTATCCTAAAGTCTTTATAAGATAACTGATACGAATAAAATTGTAAATAATTCTTTATTATCCATTTGATTATAAACTTACAAGGAAAATGTAAAGGATTTGTAAAGTTTTTAAGTTATATTAATATAGTAATATAGTAGAAAGACGTTTGTAATTGAAACGCATGCATTTAGAAAAAAAAAACTAAAGCAACCAATTGCAAGAAAACAAGTCATTGATGAAACAGGCAAACAAAACAAGGCATAAAAAGGCAAACATATGTTTGAAATTTTCTGATTTTAACGGACACTTTGGTAAATGTTCAGATGTCCAGCAATGTTGTTAAATATATTACTGGAAGACCCTTCACCATTAATAATATATAAATAAGACAAGACTGAGAGGGTAAGATTAATAATGTTCACCTTTTCAAGTCTAATGTTAACCGAGGCTTTATTTTATTACACCGAATGTTATCTCTGCACTGAAGTTATTCGTCAAACATAATCGCAACAAATGAAATTCATCTTTTCAATAATTTATTTGATAATAAGTAAATTTTTAATTACCGTAAGTAAAATGTTTAATACACTTTAAGACCTATAGTTTTGAAATTATGATTCTTTATTTGTCCAAAATTGAAGTTTTAGTACATAGTTATTTAGTACAGGACAAAACTGAAATCTACCTCCTGGTGAGAAATTCATTGGATTTGTTTCATCACATTTTGATGAGAACATTATTTAAAGTCATGATCAATACATTCTTTGGAGTAAGAGGGTCCTTGTTTGTCAGGGATCTCATTTTGCAATCGTAGCATATTACTATTTTCCGCAGGTATAAATTGTCCATCACCACCGTAAATTTCTTCAAAAAAGTTATCGTTGTGTCGTCGGCCGACATTTTAGCTGTCAATAGTAACGATGCTTGGTGTATAAACTCTATGATGTTTAAAACGTTTGATTGATACAGTTTCATCTGCGCATGAGACATTAAAAATGTTACTCTGGAGCACTTGAATTGGTTCCTTTGAGGGTGACATTAATTTTGATCACATGCTATCACCCAATCACATTACAGGAAATTTACATGAAGTGTAATAACAATAATTGTCATATACCATTTTTGAATGATACCATTTTAGCTCACCTGGCTTTAGCCAGCGTGAGCTTATGGTATGATGCGGCGTGTGTATGTGCGTGCGTGCGTGCGTACGTGCGTGCGTGCGTCCTCAAACTTTACATTTTAACCTTCTTCTCCAAAACCACTGGGCCAAATTTAATGAAACTTGGTATTCATTATGCCTGGGTGAAGCCCTTTCAAATTCGCACAAATGACAGAGTTAAAAGGAGGGAAATAGTGAAAAACTTTAAAAAACTTCTCCTCTGAATGTACAAGAGATATTCCTTAGTTATTTCATTTATAACATCCTTAGGTCATGTAGTTTTATATTTGCTCAAAATGGGGAAATGGTAAGGTACTGAGTGGGGAAATTGCTTAAAATTATTATTTGTCAGCATATCTTGAAAACTATTAACTTTTTGTATAGACATGTATATTAGAATATTGCAGTTATTGCAACAACGATCATTTTGATATATGGTTCAAGGTCATATGTTCAAAGGTCAAGATCACACCTGCAAAAAAAGGCTGAAATTGCTAATTATCTTGAAAACGATTAACTTTTTTATAGGCATGTATATTAGAATATTGTAGGTATTGTGACATTAATAATTTTGATACATGGTTCAAGGTCATATGTTGAAAGGTCAAGGTCACGGCTGCAAAAGAAAAGTTAAATTGCTAATTGTCTTGAAAACTATTAACTTTTAGTATAGGCATGTATGTTAAAATATTGAAGGTATTGACATGACGATCATCTTGATATATGGTTCAAGGTCATATGTTGAAAGGTCAAGATCACAGCTGCAAAACAAGACTTTAATTGCTAATTTTCTTGAAAAGTATTAACTTTTTGAATAGGATTGTATATTAGAATATTGTAGGTATTGAGATTACGATCATTTTGATATATGGTTCAAGGTCATATGTTCAAAGTTCAAGGTCACAGCTGCAAAAGAAGGCTTAAATTGCTATTTATCTTGAAAACTATTAACTTTTTGTATAGGCATGTTTATTAGAATATTGTAGGTATTGCAACAACGATCATTTTGATATATGGTTCAAGGTCATATGTTGAAAGGTCAAAGTCACAGCTGCAAAAGATGACTTTAATTGCTAATTATCTTTGAAAACTTCTAACTTTTTGTATAGGCGTGTATATTAGAATATGGTAGGTATTGACTTGACGATCATATATGTTCAAAGGTCAAGGACATAGTTGCATAAGTATACTGAAATTGGTTAATGATTTTGAAATTATTCATTGCACTACAGTTACTTCATGCATATTATATAAGCTACCTATAAATGAAATGTTACTGGATATATTTCTGATTAAGTTTTGTGGCAGTTCTTAACTTGAGAAAACTTTTTAAGTTACTGTACTGAATACATTGTCTATTGCACTTTGCAAACAATTTTGGACATATCCTCAGGTGAGCGTTAAGGCCCATGGGCCTCTTGTTAAATGTATTTTATGATTAAACTCAAAAATGGTATTTGACAATACGCACAGGTAAAAAAATAATAAATAAAAACAAACAAACAAACAAATAAATAAATAAATAAAAATTGTTTTATCAAAACAAAAAATAAACCAACAACTCTTACAGTATAGGACAAACAATGATGAAAAATTTCTAGCAAGTATTATATCTAAGAAAGAAAATTTTATTTAAAATATTTATTTTAAAAAATTCATTCACGGTATGAAATCTCGAGATATTGAACTTATATTAGCAATACAATTTATTAACTAGCGAGGACTCGGTTGCAGAGTGGTCTAAAGTGCGTACTTAAGAATCAAAGTGTCATTTACCGCTTAGGTTCGAATCCAGATTAGATCGAAGCTTGTGTGTGAGAAATGTATACCAATTTAAGACAGAGTAACCATGAAAGGGTTGCTAATCAAGCGGGGGGGGGGGGATTTGGAATACCTTAAATGCCGTTTCCACATCATTTCGTTAATTATATAATACATTTCCAAGATTAGATAAGTATTCTCATATTCCAAACAGTGTTTATTTCGCCTTTTTTTTTTTTTAAATTTTCTTGTTAAAACGGCTTAAATGAAGTATATTATGTCTGGCTTCACATAACTTTATCAATCGATGTATATAATAACAAAAAGTGATATTTGAAACGTAGAATTAGATATGTTGTTATGTTGTTTAGTAAGTGAATTGGTTAATGATTTTCTTTGTGAAATTTAATTTTCTGTTTTTATATGTATAGTGTGTGTGTGTGTGTGTGTGTGTGTGTGTGTGTGTGTGTGTGTGTGTTTTCCAACGTATAATTATCTCTATTCTATTTTGGAGTGCCAATGTCTGTATATGTTTCTCTGTGTGTGTGTGTGTGTGTGTGTGTGTGTGTGTGTGTGTGAGAGAGAGAGAGAGAGAGAGAGAGAGAGAGAGAGAGAGAGAGAGAGAGAGAGAGAGAGAGAGAGAGAGAGAGAGACACTATGGTCTTGTATATATTTATGTATATCTGTTTTTACGTGTCCATGTGCATTTCTGTATATGTCTCTGTGTATATTTTTGTGTATCTGTGTTTTACGTGTCCATGTGTATGTTTGTATATGTCCCTGGTGTATATTTTTGTGTATCTGTGTTTTACGTGTCCATGTGTATGTCTGTATATGTCCCTGGTGTATATTTTTGTGTATCTGTGTTTTACGTGTCCATGTGTATGTCTGTATATGTCCCTGGTGTATATTTGTGTGTATGTGTTTTATGTGTCCATGTGTATGTCTGTATATGTTCCTGGTGTATATTTGTGTGTTTGTGTTTTATGTGTCCACGTGTATGTCTGTATATGTCCCTGGTGTATATTTGTGTGTATGTGTTTTATGTGTCCATGTGTATGTCTGTATATGTCCCTGGTGTATATTTGTGTATATCTGTTTTTACGTGTCCATGTGTATGTCTGTATATGTCCCTGGTGTATATTTGTGTGTATGTGTTTTATGTGTCCATTTGTATGTCTGTATATGTCCCTGGTGTATATTTGTGTGTATGTGTTTTATGTGTCCATGTGTATGTCTGTATATGTCCCTTGTGTATATCTGTTTTTACGTGTCCATGTGTATGTCTGTATATGTCTCTGTGTATATTTGTGTATCTGTGTTTTACGTGTCCATGTGTATTTCTGTATATGTCCCTGGTGTATATTTGTGTGTATGTGTTTTATGTGTCCATGTGTATGTCTGTATATGTCCCTGGTGTATATTTGTATATCTGTGTTTTACGTGTCCATGTGTATGTCTGTATATGTCCCTGGTGTATATTTGTGTGTATGTGTTTTACGTGTCCATGTGTATGTCTGTATATGTCCCTGGTGTATATTAGTATATCTGTGTTTTACGTGTCCTTGTGTATGTCTGTATATGTCCCTGGTGTATATTTGTGTGTATGTGTTTTACGTGTCCATGTGTATGTCTGTATATGTCCCTGGTGTATATTTGTGTGTATGTGTTTTATGTGTCCATGTGTATGTCTGTATATGTCCCTGGTGTATATTTGTGTGTATCTGTGTTTTACGTGTCCATGTGTTTGTCTATTTATTTTGTTTTGTATATATCTTCATCCGTTTTTTTTTTGTCCATACGTTTGTGTCTGTGTATCTTTGCCTATATCCGTAGTTTTTATTTCTATGTGTGTGTCTTTAATTCCCTGTGTAAATTTGTAATTTTTTATCTCTGTGCAAGTCCCTGTGCACATTTGTGTGCATTTGTGTGATATGTGTGTCTATGAGTATGTGTGTATGTAACGTATGATTGTGTACAATCATGTATATCTTATATTTGTGTGTATTTGTGTTTCCATGTGTATGTTTGCGTTAGTACCTCTGTATTTTAGTATATACCAGTGTCTTTGTGTCCATATGTATCTTTGAATATGTCCCTGTGGCAATTTTTATCGTTCTTGGTGGGAATCACACTTTTGAATGTATTTTATCAATGTAAACATGCGTCTCAATGATTTATAAGGCTATAATTTGTAATTCCTCGGTAAATCAAGTGGTCATGTAGCTATGGAAATTTATAGATTTTTACACCACTTATGGTCACCTCGAGTTCTAGTGGTCGTCTCGAGAACCATTTCAGACATGTAGCAAGCAGATAAAATAACCTTTCCTATGACCCAAATATTTAAGCGTGTTTTTACACACAATTCGGTTTTTACAGCATCTAACACTTTGTCTAAGTTGAAAATTATGTTTAAATGTCATGAACAAAAACAAGCACTGTAAATATTTGTTTGAAAATGTGAACGTTAGTTTGTGTGTTTAAGTACTTCTAATAAACTAAACTGCATATATTGTGTCTTGTTTAGTATGTTTAGTTGTAATTTCAAATACACAATAAATAAATAAATAAATAAATAGGTAGGAATATATATATATATATGTGTGTGTGTGTGTGTGTGTGTGTGTGTGTGTGTGTGTGAATTGAAAATTGAATAAAAAGATAAACAAATAATCATTGAAAATTGAATAATTAAATGAAATAAATAAATTTATTAATTAATAAATAAATTTTGAAATTGACTAAATAAATAAACATTGTGAAAATGTAAAATTAAAAGACTTAAAATGACAAAAGCGAGATAACCGTGTAAGTATATATTAGATTGGTTCTTGCAAAAATATAACATAATCATTAGAACAGGATGAAAATTCGAATTTCATTTTATAATAAATCATTCTATTGTGAAAAACAGAAGAAAACATTTTGAATTTTATAGAAAAATGTTTCGATGTCAATATGTTTAAAAGATAACAAATCACGTCACTTTAATTTGATCGTTTAATTCATTTTTTGCTAGATTTTTCTTTCCCGCTTAGATTTCCAAAATTTCCGAAATGACTTTCACCTCCTAAACTTCCAATACCAACCACATTTGAATGGTCACTGGAAAAAGAACCACCCTTATTAACCATTGCACTACTTGTTCCGACATTAGTATTGGTGTTACTGTGGTCCGAAGTCCCCATTCCGCCTATTCCAGATGCACCAACATACTTAATATTGCCCGATATAGTCTGCTTAATAATATCGCCTGCATTTCCCTGGTAAGAAATTAAACTATTCTTGTCGACAGAACCATGTTGATTACCTGTACCTAGGCTTCCTATGGCAGTTGCTTGAGCTGTAGAAACATTGCTCGAACCAGTCTGAGAAGCAATATACTGATGTCCTCCATTAGCATATCCGTTTCCTAAATTCGGATTTCCCGATTCCCCAGCAATACCCAGGCTACTAATTCCAGTAGCTATAGCTTTACCAGTGTTCTCCGTCCCTGTTTGTTTTATTTGCTGTGTTTGTGTTATTGGTAATCCATTCAGACCTGGTAGACTTTGCTGAGAAGAGGAAGTTTCTAAATTATGAAACCCAGTAAGTTCAGTGCCGAAATTTTGAAACGACTGACCGCCTCCTGTTGTCCCTGTCAGTCCTATACCAAGACTTCCTATTCCACTTGCATGAATCGTACTGGAATCTCCTGTCTGGTAATTATTTGCAGATTGGTTTGAGTTTTGGTTCATATGAATGCCACTTATATAAGTGTTCCCCGTCTGAGTTATTTCTTTGCCCATTGTTTGAATATTTGCATTGGTATTGGTTGTTCCAGGTGACATCGATGCCTCCTGTGCACCTGAAACCTGATGATTTTGAACAGTTCCAGATGACACCTGTTGACTTATTCCATTTTGGTTACTTGAAGGCATGCCGGGGAATCCTGTTTGTGTTCCAATACCACCATTGATATTTTGAATGCTGAACGGACTATGGAGTGTTTCTTGCTGGTTGTTGCCCGAATTTACGACATGATATCCATTTTGTATCGTATGATTACCGGTTATCAATCCCGGTTCAATTCCATGTTGATTTCCACTTAAGAGATGTAAAAGCGTTCCGTATGCAGAATCACTTGTCAAAGATTCTTGTTTGAGGAACACGCTACTTTCTGTTAAATTTAAATTTTTCATAAAAACACTTGAAGAAGACACAGGGCCAGATGTTTCTTTGTTTATTGCGGTAGCGTCGTACCCCAAACTTCCAATGAGTTGTGCATTTAAGGTGTCGGGATTAAACGCGGATTGAGAATTTGTTTGGAAACTGTAATTTGTAGGTTTTGTGAACTTATATGAAGTGTTATTATCTTTTTTCCCAGAATTTTCCATTCCTAATTGTTTAATGTTATTTTCTCCAAACACAGAGGTTTTGTGTTTATTAAGAAATGACATGAGATTATAATTAAGCGTGTCCGGATTAAAACCAGCGGCTCCAGATTTGATATGTTCTTGACTAAGAACAAAATTTGATTTGAACCCTTCAGCTGAAAAATCAGTGCTAAATGGATTTTCTTTAAAAGATGACATTAAATGATTGTTCAACTTATCGGCGTTAAACCCCCCTTTATTTATGCTATGTGAGGGACCACCAGTGTTGCTTGTCTGTCCGCTTTCTGTAAAATGGGACCCAAAAGAGCCAGTAGCCGTGTTCCCTCTTAGATACTGTTCCATTGCACTATTTGGATTATAGTACGAAAACCCCCAGTCAGATAACTGTGAACCAGCAAACATACTCTGTCCATTAGGATCAAACCCCTTCCCAGGTAACTGTTGTTTTGTTTTTTCTAACTCTTTGCTGTTTTGTAAGTGGCTTTGAAATTCTTTAATTGCACTGATTAGATCATTAGGATGAAATGATCCAAAGTGTTCTATGTTAGTACGCAGTTTCATATACTGCTCCATTAGCTTATTTGGGTCAAATTCTCGTGTCGTTCTCGGCAATTGAGCGCAGGCTCCGTCTGAAATACATATGACAATATTATTTTATTCTAACAAATAAATTATATCCGTGTAAAACAAACAACTTCCAGTTACCAAAATAAATACATGAAGATTCACGAGTGATCTCGCTTTGTTTTGTGAAAAGTTACTAAATTGTAGAGGTTCTCGGCAAAGCACTATTGTATTATCAGTCTGTTAATTATGTATATAACGTTCCTTTTTGCCATTTTAATGGAAATAGTCATTAAATTATCTATACATTACACATACGTAATTGGCATTAGTCAACACAACTTAGCTCTATTTTTTCGTATTTATTTGTAATTCTTATATTATCAATTAAGTTTTATCAATTTTATTTTTTGTTTATTGTAAATCGTGTCTGATTTCGGTTATTTTTAACTTAATTAATAGATGTTCAAAATTCTGAAAGTTGGAAGAAAACATATTGTATGATTTGAAGTTAAAATTTAAATAAAAGGTACTATAGAAACTACACAACTTGTTAGTACTTAGCCATTGCTCTAAAGAATGCAGTCGCAATACATCTGTCAGTAATAAGCAATGTATTTTAACGCCTCATTTACACAATCCACAAGACAAGGAAATAATACAAAATAATATATATATATATATATATATAAACAGAATTCATTCCATTTAAATGAAACAGTATATATTTTTAATTAAAATACTAAAAATGCTTTTTTTTATTGTTCACATAGATTTTTTCAGACTCACAGAAAATTGAATAATGAAATGACGAAAAACGAAATTCTTGTCATTTGCAGGTGTAAAACAGGTGAATGAACTTGAAAAATACATGTGAACCTTACCTGTAAAATAGCCTAGATATATTTTGACTTACCTTTTAATATCAACGTTAAAAAGAGCAGAATATTAATTAAATAGTCGATCATGTTTTTTTTCGTAATTTGTCTAAGAATTTTTTGTGTATTAAATGAAATGTGTATCGTTATAATGGAAAGAATTGAGATGACAGGTGAAATGTGTTATCAAATTACACAAGTATCCTGTCGTCATGGCGTCGTGGTTTATCTGATAATAAAGTCAAATTTTATCTGTTTCGTGAATTTAATGCATAAACTACAGATAATTCAAACATTCAGCTGGATATTTTATTTTTGTTTCTATGCATGTATTTATTGTATACTCTGACACAGACGTTTTCATACAATTAATTTTTTCATTTTTTATGGTCACTTGCTTTGTTTCACTTAATGTAAATATTCGTGTTTTAAATAGTTAGGTTCTCGCGTTCAAAGGTTCTTGCATTGTAATTTCAAAATATATTAACATTTAAAAAAGTCAATTTTGACAAAACATACAATGTGTACAAAGTGTAACTGTTTGGTCATCAAAATTTGTAAAACTAAAACGTAAAATGAAAACGTAATACAACATAGTACTATTGAATTAATATAATGTACATGTAATAATAATAGTTTAAAAACCGCAATAGTCCCACATTGAACTCCACAACGCAAGGATTGTGTAAAACCAAAAATTGACTTAATATTAGGAATAGTTAAAAGATATCTTAAATCAAAAGATATCACAGCCTTGGCTATCCTAATCACAAAGAAAATAGAAAGGTATATTGTGTATGTCGGTCATACGTGTACATCTTTAGAAAAAACATAATGGTTGATGCCCACGCTGTTCCCGGCTATTATTTTCAATATTTCTAACCTTTTTAACTCGAAATAATAATAATAATAATAATAATAATAATAATATATATATAATATATATATATATATTATTATTATTATTATTATTAAATATTTTATTTTTGCTGTCCCCATCTATATTGTTGGTTAGTTACAAAGATTACGATGTAACCACACTCTAATGGTTTATTTTTCTAAAGGTTTTTATCAAAGGACATGTTTTGAGATTTTTAACGATATGATAGATTTATTTCGGTTCGTGTTGTAGCACTAAATATAAATAAATCTTCGTTTATTCACCAATAATTGTTAAAACATTGAGTTAAGATATAACTCGATGTATATTTGTTAAAAAATATAGTTTTTCTTATTCTAAGTAAGTTTTTAACTTACAACTTTTAAATGCCATAGTGCAAGGGTACTCAGTTTTGACTCAATCTCAGTTATAAATGTATGGTCGCTTAAT
The DNA here is from genome assembly GCA_029721355.1 of Tegillarca granosa. Lineage (NCBI taxonomy): Eukaryota > Metazoa > Mollusca > Bivalvia > Arcoida > Arcidae > Tegillarca > Tegillarca granosa. The sequence continues at coordinate 19,756,655 of CM056603.1, read as the reverse complement.
GTATTAATATGTTTATTGTTTGTATATGTTCTCTGTATTGTATATATATGCAATTTGAGAAATAAAGAACTTGTAGAACTTGCTTATTTAAAAAAAATTACCATGAATTTATATTAAAAATTAGTTAACTTGGGGCCAAACAGATTTAATTTTTTAAGGGAGGGACTTATGTACCAATTATCACAAACAAGTTTCAGAAAAATTCCACCATTCCTTCTCAAGATATCGTGCGGAAACAAAACGGACAGACAGACAGACAGACGGACGGACAAGGTGATTACTATAGGGCACCCGCTTATAATTACATAAACAGAATCTTACAATTGAATGAATGACTTTATTTGCAAAAAGCAAAATTTGCTGTAGCAATATACATATTATTTTTGACAACAATGACATTTGGATAATATAATAAATATAAAATATTGTACTATAGAGAACAGTCACAATGCTAATAATAGACACCTTTTTTTCCATGCATGAAATAAGTACTGGCAAAGCTTACGTGTGTTTTTAAGAGAATCACCTTTCAATAAAAGTTTTAACTTGAAGGTATTTGGCCACATACAAAAATATTTTGGTAAATATGAGAGTCGTAGTGCCCGTAATGCTGGACACACAAGTATGAAATGATAATCGGATTCAACCACACTCATATCGCACATTGAACATAATCGTTGCTCTCTCTGTCTATTATCATAACGACCTGTCTTAGTCTTACCCTAAAATAAAGGTGATTAATATAATTACATATGTATTCTCTACCATCCGTAGTTACCGTCCACTAATCAATGTTAAATAAAACGCCTGGGGTAATTTTATATTTCTATCCTTTAGCACACAACCAGGCACCATCTGCATGCATACTTAAACAAAGTAATCTTTTGATGTTTTTATATAAGACATTTATAAACCTCAATTCAATCATACAGTGAACTGCCCTCTAACAGTAATCTATAAATACCGTACGTATACAGTTCTTATATAAAACAGTCACGAATTGACAATTGATTTTAAGCTTATTTCCTCTCCGTTTGATTGCTTGATACTGTGGTTTCAGCATGGTGAAATATTTGTTAAATCGTTAAGACATTGTTTTACACATAAGATTTATCAGTCTTCAACAAAAAAGCCCCAATGTTTATCCTTTTGCAAGAGACAATCTAGTACAATATGACGTCATTTTCGTTGGTTACATAACATTTAAAGCTGCATTAAGTTTTTCAATTTTATGAAATTTTTTTGATTTTCTAAAAATATATTTTTTAAAAAATAGATATCTTCTAACAACGATCCGTGACATTCATTTTCTAAAATTTCATTTCTTTTAGCTGTAAATAAACGTAATCCTCTGACCGGTTGGTCAGTGTTTTACGATGGTAATTATGAGCTTGGAGCATGCGCACAGATGTACGGAAAACCCTAGAATCGAAGGTGAAACATGACAGATTGCATTAATTGTCCTTCATTAATATCCAGATATATTTGAAATGGTGTTATGTATCCCTTACTAAGTCACAAATGATAAATTCAACGAAGTTCTGTGTTTAATTTATCGTATTTCAATTTTTTGAAAGTTGTGTTTAAATGACCCGGGTTTTGATGACGTAACCATGTTCTAATATTAGATCCCAAATGCTGCATTTCGTTGGGTAAATAATGTAATTTCTGTATTTATTCGAGCTTATATCGTTGAACCAAATGTAACATTGTTCAGTAAGAACACCATTAATTAGATTAGCTCCGTATTAATTTTTTCTTTGGAAAACTCAATGCAGCTTTAAGAGGTACAGTACAGGCCTGTCGAAAGTTAAACACTTTAGTGCCGAATTAGTGCCGACTCGGCAGCTCGTCTCGGCCCCTCGGCAGTTATGTCTCGGCCAATAGTAATCAACAGCTGGGCACCTTTTCGGCAGCTACTGTCCATCGCTCGGCTGTTTTTCGGCCACTTTTCGGCTGCTCGGCACCTTTTCGGCCGCTCGGTTCCTCGGCACTTTTTCGGCCACTCGACCCCTCGATCGTTATCTAGAAAACATCAGTTCATTAAATATGCCTGCAGTTACGCGTATATCGCAATATTTTAGAGAGAAAATTGTGAGATTTTCTAACTCTAGAGTAAGTCAAAGAGAGATCAGTAGGAAAATTAGTAGAGAAGATAATATTTATATATCAACAGTGTCATTGAACAAGTTTCTGCAGCATTTTAGACGACTTTTTTCTAAATCAAAAGTTTGATGACAGGTGTTGGAGTCTGGCCGATCTCGGAGACAATGTGTCTAAATAAAACTCCGTTTGTTCGACATTCTTTTGTCGTGGTACTGAGAAGGTTTTGAACTTCGTGTATTGAAGCCAGGTATTTGATAATGGCAGGGGATTAACAGATTAGGATTATGACACCCGATGTTTACCTGTATAGGTACATTTAATGACTAAATTAAAACTGCGATGGCAGAAGTCAAGTTTCTCGCTCCATAATGGAATAAAAAAGATTTATGCAATGCTGGGGAAAAAATCACATATCTACTTTTCCGTCTTCCATAAATTTAATGGTATTTATTTATATTTTATTATTGATATTTATTTATTTATTTATTTATTTATTTATTTATTTATTTATTTATTTATTTATTTATTTATTTATTTATTTATTTATTTATTTATTTTTTATTATTTCTATTATTATGATTTTTAAACTTATTATTATTATTCAATTTATTTAATTTGCACTTACATTCCTTATCATTAACGACTGATATATTTTTATTATTATTATTATTATTATTATTATTATTAATATTATATATAACTAATCTCTCTCAGATGGAATTTGCTGGAAAAAAATCACATACTAGTATGTACCTTTTCCACCATCCGTTTATTTAATGGTTTTATTTTATTTTATTTAATTTAATTTAATTTAATTTAATTTAATTTAATTTAATTTAATTTAATTTAATTTAATTTAATTTAATTTAATTTAATTTAATTTTATTTTATTTTATTTTATTTTATTTTATTTTATTTTGTTTTATTTTATTTTGTTTTATTTTATTTTATTGTATTTGTTTTATAATATTTTTTTTTAAATTTATTATTGTTATTTTTTTAAAGTCTTTATCATTACCGATTGATATATTTTATTATTTTAAATATACAGTTAAACATTAATCTCTCAGATGTTAATTATTAGACCACTCGTTAGCTAGTGGCCGAGACTCGGCTACTGAGAGGCCAAATGAACTGCCGAGTCGTGGACAGTTCAAAGTGCCGAGGAGCCGAATGAGTTGCCGAGACTCGGCTACCGAGTGGCCGAGCTGTGGACAGTTCCAGTTGCCGAGGGGCCGAGAGTTGACAACTTTTCGGCCACTAGCTGTCCACAGCTCGGCCCCTCGGCAGCTGAGTCTCGGGTCATTTTCGTCAGCTCAGTGTTAAACTTTCGACAGGCCTGTACTGTATTTCTTTTTAAGCATTAATATATAATTATCATAGTCCAACAGTTACAACATTTCATGCTCGACATTTTCAACTTCAAATATTGTACATCCCTCATTTAGTTTCTTTTTTGCGGCATGCGATGATGCTTGACTCAAAGTGTAGAATACAACGAGGGGTTGTAATTATATATATTTAATTGTAAAGCAAAACTACAATGCTACAGCAATAATACAAAAACTACAATAAACAGACATCATGTTAGAGAACAATTAATATTAAAATGTAACAAGGTTTAGCAACCCTGACCTCCGCTTCCATACTAACAATATATATATATATATATATATATATATATATATATATATATATATATATATATATATATATATATATATATATATATATATATATATATGACGTTGTTGTAAAACCGTTATATATTCAGTTAGGTCTTTAAGGTATTTTGGCAATTGTGATTTTGGGATTAGGTATTTAGCAATGTCCAAAACTAACTCAATTACGCCCTATTCTAGATCAATGAAACCATATTAAGGGCAACATGGAATTTATTGATGTGGTTCAATATGAAATACATAAATTTTGAAGATAAACTTCTTAGTTATGGTCAAAACATTTCTGTAGTTTGTAATGATAAATTCAACTAAGAACACGAAACATCAGATTTTAAGGGGTCTCTATTCACCACCAATAGAATTAATGTGTATGGATTACGTGCATATGTGCATTTAGTCAATTATATAAAAAAATAATGATCAACATATCAGTAGAAGTACATTCCACATAAAAATGTTACTTTTACTTATTGCATTAGGGAATATTTTTTCTCTGTAGCCTATATTCATGTTATGTATTATGATATGACAGGCATTGATTTAAATCTAAATTATAGCCCCAGGCAATACCACAGCTTGTACAAATCCATGTTACAGATATCCAAAAAATATATCTTCTCTGGGTTACTAAATTATTTGATTGGTTCTATCAATATCTGCCATGACTGAAAACTATCTAGTTAGTTTGTCATTAAGGTAATCACATTTTCTGGAATAAAATCTTGAATTTATACGGTCTTTCGAATGTTAAATCCATTGATTGGAAACAGACTAAGATTTACCGATAAATCTAAATTTCACTTTTGATGCTTTTATGATCTAATGCATTATTGAATAAAATTTAATCGAACATAAATCAGGAAATTTAAAAGAATAACAACTAAATTCACATTTTCCCCAAATTCATTTAGAGGGTTAGCATATTGACCATGATAGCAAAATAAACTTTCCAGATTTCAGAAATTATCGAATTGGTTCATGAGTTTGCATTGTTTATTAAATTAAGCTGCACCATGCTTTGTTACTAGATCATCAAAGCCATAATACGTAAGCATTGCCTATGTCCCAGGCTACTGACCTCTTAACAGCTTTATCAATATAAATATCATACATTTTTGTTTTTCTAAATAGTGTTAACATATTTTAACTCCTAACCTTTAACTCTTTTATATATTTATATATATATTAGCCTAATGAGTTGTTAATTTTTTTATGCAAGTGCGTTATATATATTACCTTTTTCATTCATAAAATTCATGTATTTTTATTTTTGTGATATACTTTTTACGTAAACATAATGTCTGATTTACATGTAGTTGACAAGGTCGCTAAGTATAAACGTATAGAAAAAAAAGGAAAAAAGAAAAAAAACTCTTCTTTTTTCTTTATATATCTGAAGTAAATAAAATCGGCATTAAAGGTCTGAAAGACATTTGTAGTGACGGTCGCGTGCTACTTTTAAATTGCATTATTTCATAATAATTCGAAAGAAGCAATGGCAGAACTAGCAATAACATACATTTTGATCAAAATAAAAAATTCATATTTACCACACTGTACTGAAGTAGAATGATGGAGTTTTGTCTGAGTTTTTAATTTTTTTTTCTCATATGCTATTTTTTATAAATTTATTTCATATAAAAACCAAAGTAGCATATGGTAACTTATATTCTTACATTTCACGAAATATAACCAGGCCACATTTTAAATGTGATAAGCCACAAACCTAATATTTTATACTAAATCGTCTATCTTATACGCTAACATCATATATACTCATAACAGCAAAAACTATTAGTATCTTTTGTTAATGTCACTGTGTCTTTGAGTGTATTGGTAAATTTCATAGAAAATCTAATGAATTTCGAAAAATTTGGAATTCGCTTTTACTTGTCAGGACGGAATACTACAGTTTGTAGTCTTGATAACCATTGTATGATTAATGTAGGGATTTTGAAAAAAATATGTGGAAGGAAAGTTATGCATACAATCCTGTGAAAATACCTCAACGTTCAACGCAATGTTTAGCGCTTAAAATGTTTAAATCTATAACACACACACACACACACACACACACACACACACACACACACACACGTATGTATGTATTTGCCGGAACAATTTTAACAAATTGCTATAAGCGGCATGAAAGTACTAGCAAAATACAAATTGTTAGAAGCTCAGTCATTTTATCTATACAATTTGTGTACATAGAAACTTACCAACTTCGATAACCCCCCCCCACACACACACACACACACACACACACACACACACATAAATATAATTATTATGGTTGTAAAATTATTCTATTCCATTTACTAGTATTTATTTATTTCTGACGATTTTAAAGAGTTAAGTAATGGATTCCTATATATTGTAATGAAGATTTTATATGGTGACAAAAAAATAAATAAATAAAATAAAATAAAAAAGATAATAAAATAAAATAAAATAAAATAATAAAATAGAGAAGATGCTAATATTCCTAAAGAATATCGAAAAAGATTAAAAAGATGTATTTTTGGTCACTTTACTTAAATAACTTCAACTTATTTAATTTGATTTATTTCTTTGCATTTGTTTTCGGTCGGTATCTAAATATACATTTGCTTTAAAAGGACATTGGCATTTTTTGTGCATTGAGTTGTACAAAAGAGATAACGCTGCTATATTCTTTAAATGGGTATAAGCTACAAAAATTGATATTCTCTTTGAGGACATTAATTGACTCGTAATCTACGAAACGTGCTAAAAGTAAAAGTCATAGGTTTTTTGAAGCAATACCATTATTGGAGGGTATTAGCTTTAGGCTCAAAGGTCCTAATAATGGTTTGCCCAAAGGTGATCATATATATATATATATATATATATATATATATATATATATATATATATATATATATATATATATATATATATACATACATATATATATATATAACAAATACCTGCTAAATTTTGATGTGCCAGATGTGCACATTTCGGAAAATCATTCCTCATCAGTGACACTAGGGGCCGAAAAAGTTGATAGATTAAAAAACATACGCCAAACAGTTGCTAATTAATGAATCTAATGTTCCAAAATACGTGAATCCAAATCCAGCTAAGGAATGTTTTGCAGAAGGGAACAGACCTTAGTTTGAAATAAATTTCAAAAATTAAGACGACTGAAAATTTTTTTAAATGGTATATTTTCTGACAGCACAAAGTACTGCCTACTGAGTTATGGATACCCTCGATACTAGTATATATATAAATATAAAAAAATATATATACCGGTTTGACTGATTGATTGACTTTTAAATTTTAAATACATTTTATCCTGTCTTGGGAGTTGCAAGGAGAAGAGTAGATTGAAATATTTGTGTTGTACGCTCCGGTAATAATTCTGTTACTGATATGGAAACGGTCAGTTTTTAGATGTTGGAGTAAACCGAAAAACCGGGAAAATTCATCGACATTCGGCAAACAAAATGACACTTTTTCACTCTAAGATCTGCTGTAATAGGGGTTAGAACAGAGACAAGCAGATGTACTGTAATCAACAAGTGTACGCTTAAAGTGAGGTGGTAAGTTTAGGTCAAATGTTTAAATTTAGTGAAATAAATTATGCTTATTAAAATTTCAAGACAAATTACAAATCCTTCTATCATTCCTGAAAAATGTAATATACAAATTGGATTTCTTTTCTTTTCCTCTTCTAAGAATTAGCTTTATATTTTATTTGGAATTACGCTTATACTGACATTATCCTTAGATAATATAAAATCATTAAAATTAAATTAACATTCAAATTATGTAATGGCAATCCAAACATGTTCTGCATCGACGAGCGTTTCGCGAGTCACGTACAAAGGTAACATCCGGTTTTTAACTTACGTCTGCTTCGTCTGCACAAATCACATATATGCAAGACCTCTCAATCATACCAATATAACAAAAGTGTCTTAAGCTGACGTTTTATTATCCGTTGTGGCTTTTAATGACGAAAGTTTGAGCTACGGGAAGTCAGATTTGTATAAAAACCAATCGATGGCCCTGGAGATATGTAAATGTACGTTTTCGCATTTAAACCATAGCTATATCTGTGCCAGAAGACAAAAATAATGTCCGATATCTTAAAATAAACCAAAGAAATAAATAGTGATTTAAATGAATAAATGTCTAGATGAAGGACATTTTGATTCATAAATATGTATACCACAACTAGCAACAACATTCATTGTTATACTTTTATTAACCTGATTAGGTTTTAAGTAATATGATTAGTTCAAGCGAAGGCAACCAAAATGGTCTTGTTTAATGGCATCTAATTGAATTAAAAGATTAAACATTTTAAATGTCACTGTATGGATGACAGTTTTGGTATACCAGGCCCAAAATTCTTATTTTTCAATTCTGAATGCTGAAGTTATATTGATAATATTGATGTAATCAGTAACTATAAAACCAAATTCCTAACCTACGTTTGTGGTGCTGAATTTGCAGTTATCCTCTAATGTGTGAAAATAACCCACAGATTTCGCGTAAACTTCGTAATAAGTAAAACAGTGAACAATTTGTATGCAGTGGGCAAATATCCTGAATGTTTGCATAAATTATGTAATTAAGGAAGTATGTATTTTAGATGTAATTTTTCAATTCGGTCTGACTAGCGGAATAGTCGTTTATAATGCATATGCAGATTATTTTTAAAGCAACTGAATAATTCAAGTACATAATTAATATCATTGGACTGTTGCAATATATATATATATATATATATATATATATATATATATATATATATATATATATATATATATATATATATATATATATATATAAAACAAATTACATTTCATAAGTCATATCCTGTTAATTCAACAATGGCTATTTTGAAATAACCATCTTAGATAAGATATTAAAAATAGAACACAATATGAGCTACGTGTTATTAGCCAAGGGACCTTGGGTTTTGATTTATTTATTTATTTATTTATTTACTTATTTACACCAGCCCTAATATTTGGTCCATGCTAAATTATTTTTGTTGTTAATGAGATATAAAACGATTTGTTTAAGTTAGTTTCATGTTTTTATATGTTGGTAAAGTAGAGGCAAAGGCTTATCATGTAGAATAAATACCTTTACATCGACGGTTTTCTTGCGATGTTCATCTAGTCAGTCACTATGAAGTCTTCACTTCCTAGCCCCTTGACTTGCAAGTTAATTAATATAATCAAACAAAAAAAATGAAATCGGATGGTTAGAGGAAACCAGAGCTACATGAAGAAAACAACCGAAATCCGACAAATGACCTGGCAGACTATCTCATACAAGGATCTGTTGTATGGGATTCTCGAACCTGAAAGTTACCAATGCCTTAGGGACTTATAAAACATGAAACAAAGAAAACAAGAGGCAACATCCGATGATTTATCGTTTGTTAAAAATTTGATTTTTATATGTACTGGACATATAATAAAAACGTTTTGTTTCTTGTTGCCATGTGCTAATTGTTAAATCTTTTATTTTGTAAAAATTTTAAAATAAACAAAAGACGTGACTGAAAAAACCGTTAGTATTGCAATGTAATATTAATCTGAAAAAAATCAGTGCTGTTCAAATTTTAAATTTATAAGAATAGTGAAAGCTATTTTTTTCACAAAAAATAATAATGATAAAAATAATAAAGATAATTTTAAAAAAATTAAAAAAACGAAGCAATTAATTAATTTTCTAATTGTAGTTTTCTGAATGATCTGTAAGGACCAAGGATTTGACCTTTCAAACACTATAACTATTAACTACATTGTATTAACATACTTCTGTTATTTATACACCACTTACTGTTTCTCTTCTGTATTCGCTCTGGATGTTTCAGAATCAGTGAAAATTCATAATTAATCCTTGTGGTTAACCTTGCATATTAGAACTTCCATGCATAATATCACAAACTCATTATGCTGTTATATGTGTTGTTAAAAGTATTTCTATTATTTATTTATTAAAAAAAAATATTTGTGCATGAATTTTTAAGTACCATTTTACCGTTTTGAAATTTGAATAAGGGTCAATTCGTCCCAAATCCAATTAGTTTGTTCTTACTCTAGACAGTTCGTCCCAGATGTCTTTTGGTTAGTTCGTCCGAGATCATGAACTACTAAGTTTGTGGTTTTATCAGGTAGAAAAGATGGGTACACAAGTTCCAATTTATGAAATGAATTACAAATGCATAATCTTTTTTTTTTCAAATATTTTATAGATGTGTCATTTTCAAAGATATATTCGAAATTAACACATTACATTTATTATATTATCTTTTTATTAATTGAACGTGTTTTTTTATGAAGTTATGTATTTATATTTTGCAATAACCCGTCGTACTTTATTGTATAATTGCCTGGGGGGTCATTTTATCATTTAAAGTATAGGAGATAATCAATCTTAAAAATTCCAATTACAATTTTGGATAAAAAAATTTTAAAAAAATTAATAAAATTTAAAAAAGAAATATACAAAGAATTTTTTTATCAATTCATGGTTAAAAACTTTATTACTGAATTTAACCCAAGCAAATTTTTAGATACAGAAAATCTTCCTTTGGTTAGCTTGATGACGTAAATTACCAATCATTACGTCTGTAAATTTATCTATATTAAAAACAATACAACTACCGTCTTCATTATTATACCTTTATAGTTTTCCTTACTACCTATGATAAGTCTATTTTGATTGGTCGTAATGTCACTTCTTGCGTAGCGTCATCCATCTTCACCTTACGAGGTTTTTTTACCGTTTACCTGTCAGATTTGATGACGTTCTTTATCAAGACAAAGAAGACAATTGTCACATTCTGCTGGTAATGAGGCGTGTCCTGATTGGTAGTTACGAAGTCTGTAGTTTTAAATAAATAGATCTCAAATTAGTTTCATTTTCTCATATGTATCTGCAACAATAATCAAGACATGTATTACTTTAAATAAGTTCTTATTTATTTTTTATTTATTTATCTTATCTATACTTGGACGTTACTTGTTTTAGTTCTCGGAAATTTTAAGGATACTTTTTTAGCAAAGGTATGATATAAGTTAGTATAAAGCCGACTTGTGAATTGAAATAAATGCAAACATTAATGCATTTTTATCATTATTATTATTATTATTATTATTATCATCAACTTATTTAAACCTCATAGGCATTTCATAATATTTAAGACGCGTATTCTTTTTTATCAAAATTTATTACACAATGTGTATTTAAACTAAAAACATTTTTTTCAAATAAAAATTCGGCATTTATGGTAGACAGCTAATTTTGATAAGAGTTAAACTTCTAGCAAATCATTTTATGATCAACCTGCTCAGTTTGGACCTATATATATCATATACCAAAGTAAAATATATTAGTCTATGCAACAAATAGCAAATTTCTTAGGTTGAATACTAATTAGATAAAATCGGTATGCTTAATACAACGTATGGCGCCTAAGTGTCTTGTTGAACACACGCCATGTCATATAAAACCTCTCTCTCTCTCTCTCTCTCTCTCTCTCTCTCTCTCTCTCCTATGGATTTTCGCATAAAAATGTTTTTAAATTTTATTTTCAGATGAGAAAAATCAGAAATGAGGTCATTATTGCAGCCGTATTATTTTGTTTTATTCAATTGATATCCAGTGATATAATGAGTCGAGATTATGGCAAACATTTCACAGAATGCATAAAGAGAATTGTAGTGAAAAATAGGAAAACTCCTCTTGATCTCGTGGGGAAACAGGTTGAATTTTATTGTAAATCCATTGAACAATTTAGAACCTCTCATGAAAGAGACTTTCCGGGCAAAAGATTAACGAAAGAAGAATCTGATTGGGCTTATGGTTTAGTTGAAAAGGGAGAAGAATTACGTGTAAAACGTCAAGCTTCTAGCGGACATCGACGACAAGAATATCGCACATTGAGTGACCAACAACGGTTAAAATATCATGCAGCTATACAAGCACTTAAAGGAAGAATTGTAAGTTTAATTTTAAATATCTAAAGAATGGTAACTTATTGAACACCAAACCAAATCTCTTCAAATTAAAACAATGACAAGTTTAATTTTCTATAAAATGTGTCGCACCACAGGACGCTTATGAATTGACATCGTAACTGGCTTCCTTTTACATGTTATAAATGTTTTAACATGTTTAAATATAAACCTACAACAAATATTATCACAATTTGATATTATATTTCGATGCTTATCCGAAATTTTACAGTCGGCAGTTTAGTTGTGTAATCTCCTCTTGTTCTTATTAAGTACAAGACAATCAAGATAAAAAAATAAATTTAAACTTGAGATTTTAACCTGATATCATTATCTAAAAACGTTTATTCTAATGCTTAATTAAATTTTCCTTTTTATAGATCGGGAATTCCACACAGTATGACATTCTTGCAAGAGTACATACGGGCATCACACAGATAACAGCTCATGGTGGATGCAACTTTTTGGGTTGGCATAGAGTTTATTTAAACATGTAAGATTTCTTCATTTATTTCAATCTAAATACTAGTATAAAGTTAAATATATATTTATTCTAAAATAAATTGTAATGCACCATTAGCCGTAAGGTGGTTTGGACCTCCCAACGGTACTTAAACAACACCACTGAACATATACACCGGTGTCTGTCAAACGTCGGAGATACTAGTATTTGCATGCATTTTTTGTCTCGTTCGGTTGCTTCTTTTATAAACATGTATTGTTTCGTGTTTTTGTTGCGTTTATTTATAACAAGTAGACGATCTTTTTAGTTGAAAAATCTTTTTTTTTCTATTTTGTTATCAAAAATTAAATTATTATTTTCAGGTACGAGTCCGCTTTACAACTTGTGGATCCATCAGTTACCTTACCATACTGGGACTCTACACTCGACAACTACATGCCAAAGGATGACCAAGAAAATTCCATTATCTGGGCTGATGACTTCTTGGGGACACCGCATGGTGTAGTCGTCACAGGATTTGCGGCTAACTGGACAAGTGATCGGTTTGGTCCATTGACCAGAAATGTTGGAAGAGCACAAGGAGCCGCTCTTATGTCTGACGAAGAAATAAGAGGAGTAATAAATAAAACTCGAATGCACGAAATATGCGGAGACAATTCTCAAATAGAATTTGATTTAGAATTCATTCACGGTCCTCCACATATTTACATTGATGGACAGATGGGCAATATCGAAAGTGCAGCTTATGAACCTGCGTTTTATATGCACCATGCTTTTATAGACTTAATCTGGGAATTGTTTCGCGAGAACTCCCTGAAAAATGGCGTGGATGTTGAAAACGACTACCCGGCCGAGGGATTTGGCGATCTTTTCCATCATGGAGATAGAGCAATGGGATTAGGAAATCGAACGATCAAAGATGGGTTAAAGAATCGTGAAATTAAAGGCAGATATTTTTATGCCCCGCGACCAACATGTACATTGACCGGCCGTCAGTGTCCCGGTAAATATCTAAAATGTGTCTCAATCGATGGAAGACCAAAATGCATATCAAAAACAATTAAGGAAGTTGAAGAAGAGAGATTAAGACCACCGACACCGCCACCAACTTTGCCTCCATTGCAATGTCCAAAGCCCAATTATCCACATGATCCACATAAAGAACAAAGGGCTATTCAAAACACATTCTGTACAAATGGTAAAAGTGATACAGATGAATGGGTCTACCTACCAGTACAAATCCTTACAGCACGAGCACCTGATTACAGTGGATATAACTCATACAATGTGAAGAATGGTCACACAGACACAAGCTCAGACTTATACAATCCAAAATCCTACTCTCAACTCAGCACTTATTTAAGACCAGGCCGACCAAAGACATTCAACAAGTGCCACACTGAAAATGGCACAGCTGGACAGATTTTTATTCAATCTGACGGATTAAATTATGAGGGGACCTATAAAGACTTTGCCATTGTTGATAATCGTTTAGCCATTTCAGTTTCAATAACGTATGTAGCTATAAAAGATCCAGAGAAGACCGTTACTTCCCCTGCTCAGCAATATAAATACTCTGATGTATTATTATCAGCCTTTGACTCATGTGGCCGTCTCTGTCGAGCAAATTGTTTAGTCCCTGGAAAATCACCTCCAACATACAGGCCATGTACAGGAGCTTTACGAGTCACGCCAGAAGCCTTACAAGGAAAGTTTTACGGAAAAGACTACGGAGGAGCATCAGAGAACATATGGGATTTCCGAAGAGAACGCAGTTGCCCTCAGTATAAAACAGACCAAATCTTCGTTTCCTTTTACTGTGATTATTCCAATAGATGGCCCTGGATTTTGTCTGATACTCCCGTAGAAAGTCAAGCAAGTCCATTTCTAAACCCAGCGCCAGTTGTACCAGCCGAACCGACACTAAAAGGTAATATATTTTTCTTTTTTAAAAACGCTTATAAAACGTTCATCAAAATACCACGTGATGTCTATAACTTATTGTGGACATAATGATAATTTCACTTATCCCCGTAAAAGTGATATTGCTGTATTTCGCACAAAAGTTAGTATCTCGTCGTTCATTGGTGAACCGCAGCCAGCAACGATAACCCAACTAATCTTTTTACTAATTATAAACCAATTTGATAAGAATAATATCTCGCTCAGATTACAAGATTACGTAAAATTACGTAATTGATTCTTCAATCATCAAATCGAATAGGAAAAAGTTCACTTTGTTTTGAAAAGGTTACGTTAGTCAATTGTGTTCTTGTTAGATTGTTAGGTTTATCAAGTATATTCCCGGATATAAAACGGGTGTACTCGATACCAGGTCTACTTTATCGAACTATTGAAACAGTTGTTTTTTGTTAATGGTCTGATGATAAATATTTTGCGGAATGATTGGTCGGGTATTTTGAAGTTTTAAAGGTGATGGCGGATAAAAACGTTAGTTGTTTGTAGTTTCGGTATTGGTTGTGCTCAAATCGAGGCTTTGGCATTTTGGCATTTTGGCATTTTGTCGTCCGTTGCCTTTTAAATTGGACACTTTTTTATTTTGGAAAACGCTTTCCAGAATGAAATCATACTAATCTTATCTTTTTTCTGAATATACGTTCCCTGCTCGTATACATAATTTTCTCTTAAGGAGGCATCCGGTGATAGCATCCACATGCATTTTGAATGGTTATATATACGAAAAGCATGTTTTAACTAAACGAGGAATATTTTTGCACAAAAAAACATTATGGTATTCATTTATTAATAATCGCCATCACTTTTTCAAAAACACACAATGCATGTTTTGGCAAACTATTTTAGCATAAACATCTTCAAGCTGGCGCCCATAACAACGTAAAGCCTGCATATGATAGTTATAGCGCCATATTTTTCAAATCGGTATTGGAATCCAAAATTATAAAAGTCTACTGAACAGTATCCCGACATGCATTATTCCGTAATTTTTTTTAAAAAAAAACACAGTTATTGGATGTTTTTTGCAATTTAGAACCGAGCCTCCTTAAAATGAATTATGTTTCCTTGCAGAATGTCCTAAGCCACAGCCATGGGATAATTTTGGGAACTGTCTTATAGAGAGCACAGATTGTAACGCAAGATGTACTTCCACTCAAATTCATAAATGTATAGGAACATGTGATGAATATTATTGGTGTGCAAAAGGCAGAGAAGGTGTAACAATGTGCAAATATGGACAAAGATTTGACTATGTAAACGGAAAGCCTCAATGTGTACCTGCTACGGTGGCTGATTGTCCTGGTTCATTTGATAGACGAAAACGATATTTGGCGCGTTTAGCTTTAACACGTGGTCGAAACAGGGGTCGTGCAGCAGGACGGCGATGGAAATAGATTTATTGATTTAGAATAGTTTTATCGTAATGGTCAGACAGTGTAATTTATTTTTATTCTGTTGTTTAATTTTGTCCCAAAAACATTTTTCGCCAAATGTCTGTCTCATACAAAGTGACTACGTTCCACGTAGTTCTGTAGAACTGTATGAATGCGTGGTAAGAAGTTAGTGCACGTGATCTATACTTTTTCTGTGGAATCATGGACTTCTACTGTAGATTAACTGAGGTGGAGCGATAAGCATAATAAACAAAAGTGCAATAATCTGTGTAACTGTCGGAAAGACAACTGTATTCTATTACAGTGTTGTGTTCATTTGTTTGACTCTTTAACGGTGTTGAGTAAGGTCAAAGTTTGAAGGTCAAAGTTGAGATGTATACTTAAAGAAGGTGAATCTTATGTTTTATATAAGGTCATCTGACAATTGCTCATTATGAGCATACTATTAATTTTGCAGAAAGAATATTTTTAGATCTAATAAATATAAGTAATTAAACAAGAAACAATAGGGAAAACAAATTTTAGCACATTTTTTGTAATTATTATTCTGTAATTTTGGAAAGTTTTATATAGATTTTGAATGACTATACAAAGATGTATTTGTTCTGTCTTTTCCGTAATGACAACACAGAAAATTGAAAATTGAAACTATTTCTACAAACGTTGTGATGATGTGAATGTAATTTTATTTATATAAATGTGGATAGTTGAGAGTATTTAATAAAAAACAAAACATATATATATAAACATAGTATACACATCATTTGTTCTACAATTCTTATTGGTGTCAAAAAGCTCTAATATGAACTCACTTGGTATGGTGTTAAATAGAGAAAATATAATCAATATGGTTATTATATATATATATATATATAGAGAGAGAGAGAGAGAGAGAGAGAGAGAGAGAGAGAGAGAGAGAGAGAGAGAGTCCTTGATAAGCATCAAACTGTCAAATGTCAGTTTTTTTAAGTTCAAGTCTTTCACGAAACATTGGTTATATATATATTAAACGCACTGGAAACACAACACTGATTAGCGTTTTGTCACATCCAGTGTCCTTCTTTGGTAAAGAGTTTTATAATTGGTTTATCAATATCTATTTCATACATTGCTAGTTATAATTATTTGCTGTGTATTAGGTAGGCGTGGTCAGAAAAAACAAATTTTATTACCAGTATATATTGAAAGTTATTTCAATTATGCCATCTAGTAAAGCTGCACTCGATAATATCGGCATATGTAGCCTTATAAGAAACTCGCTACGGGCACATTTTTGCATAATAAATCATACTGGTGAAATAACTTACTTCGCTTGCTAAAACAGTTAATACGAAGCGTGTAACATCTAATTGCGTATGACCAGTTCATAATTATCGCTAGAGTTTTAAGACAAAACATATATAATAACATCGTATTTAGGTAAAACGAATGTTAGAAAAGGTGACAATGAGACATGTATAAGGGATTTGTGACATAATTATGATATTTTATATGTCAGCAAAAGAAGTAAAGAAAAGATAAATGAAAGAATAAAAACGTCGAATAACACGCCCTCATATAGACAACAATAAAAAAATAGATAAATGGGCGTTTTCAATCACAGTTCTTGTGTACAAGGCTGTTTTTGCTAATAATTATATAATATATCATGGCAAGTTCTTATTATTATAATTTTATATCATTTTTCCCAAAAAATGATTCATACATTTTATTTTCTCAATATCTGGTTATCTTAATGCATTTGTTAAAAAAGGCGACATCTCTTTGGGATAAAAAATCAAGGATGTCATATCTAGTAAGCACATGAACATTTCATAGTATTCATATTTTTGTTGCCAGCAGCTGAACATCTCTAGGTTGATAAGATATTTTAATTAAGTTTATAATTATGAAATCTTCAAAACACTTAGCAGTAGTCAATAATGTCTAAACGCCACCTAGCATTACAAGTCAGCAGGCAGAAGTGTCATGAAGTCTATCAAAACTTTTATGTTTTATTCACTACAAGCAAGTCAAGATAAAAAGCGTATGATGAATAGTAGTATAACTTCGCTTGTATAGAACAATGTAAAAGGTATATCCCTTCAACGTGATTATTGACTTCGTATTGTTTGCTTCAAAGGCAATGTCATACAGCTGATGCTCAAATATTTTCTCATTAATTAAAAAAAACCATTAAATATTTACTTTTCTGTTGTAGAATGTGCTATATACCAAACCGGATGTAAGATCCTTCGAAAAGACTGCAAGGCACCATGCGCAACATTTGAAAGATTTGAATGCCAAGGAATGTGTAACCATTATGCTTGGTGCTTCAATAAAAGAGTAGGGGTAGCTTCGTGTGGAAAAGGGCGACAATTTGTCATAACAGACGGCAAACCCAGTTGTATATACACAGACTAGAAATACATGCCCTGCTGCTTATAACTCAAGAAGTATATCACGAGGCCGGAGTGCCGGGGGTAGAGTAGCATAAACCCTTTTTTCAACGCTATTATATTTATTTTGTTAATAATATATACTCATTCAATGGGTTTTATATTTTTCATTGTTGCTTTTTAAACCTGTTATATTTTCTTTGATTGTTCAAGAAACAAATAATTCTTCCAAAATAGAAATATTTATTTATAATAACTCAATTAAACTCTTGTTTTGACAATAACAAATTCATACCCCAACACTTACATATTTATTGAAAGCTTAATTTAAATATTCCAAATCAAGATATATTGCGTAACAGAAAATGTCTTTTATTTTGATGTAACCATAATTGCGATATTCTTAGAAATATATATATATATATATATATATATGCTTATTACTTGTTTATTTATACGTTAAAACGTGTTTAGAATGATTAAATATAAGTATGAATATCAAAACTATGGGAATGTCAGATAATGATGGATAGTTTTATTATATACGCAGACATTTTTATTCATCCGTGTCGTTTAGACAAGAGAAAAAACAATACTTCGCATTACGATATTACAGACAGAATATATCATAATATCATACAGTCTTTGTGTTATTTAATCAATTATGTAGGCCACTCTTTGTGAAAATCCAACCTTTTGGTGCAATTGTTTTATGATCGTTTTATGTAATGTGCAATATTTTTCTACAAAATGATATGAAATAAAATTTTATATTTATTTTTAATTTTATTTGTTTTTTTTTTTTGTTTGTTTATTTGTTTGTTTTTTTATGTATATTGACTTAATTTGTATATTAAACATGAGCATAACATTAAAGCGACTGATTTGTGACGTTTCATTTTTTTTCGTGTGGCGGGTTATCAGACTATTGGACAAATAAATGAAATTTTCTGGGCGAAAAGAGAAAAAAAGTCATGCAAAAGAGCGCAAAAAAATCATAATAAAAATAAACCGTTATGCTAAAGGACGAAAAATTCGTTTGAATAGTCGAAGTGGCACGGATAAGCAACCATGTATAATGATATAAATAGAATTCGTAACTGAAAAATATGTACACATCTAAGACCAAAAATTATACGCAGAACGGAAAAGACAGTAAGTCAACCATCGAGACGACCGATGATCAAAATTTTGAGAATAGACTGAAACTAGATATAATGACAAAATAATTCAAAATTAGTGATTTTAATACTTCAGAACTCTTATTTAATTTATTTGGCAATTTTTGAAATGGAAATGTTTATTTTGGGAAGTTTTAGCTTGATTGGTCTGAAGTCAAAGGTTTGCATGTATATGAACTGTTTTTATTTTTTTCTTAAATCACAGTCCTTCTTATTATTATTTTACTCTTATATACATAAAACTATGGTTGATGTAAATATAGAAAGGTTCTGTTATAAAATGAAATCGAAATCTAAAAAACCTGTGACAGAAAACATAGAATGTAAAGGTGAACAATATGTTTTTTTAATTACACAAAACCAAAGAAAATTAAGCAAAGGTTGGTTGTTCAAAAATACTTAAAATTGGTTACAGATACATTTATTGTGTCGTGTTATGTTTAAATCAAACTTTCGTTAAAAATAGTTTTTAACAAATAGCATTCATTATGCAAATCCTATCCCGTGACGCAAAATGGACAACTATTGGCGGTTTTTTTGCAAATTTATATTGCGGTTTTAAATCCATCCATCATACAAAGAGGAAAGAAGAGTAAATGAACTATTGCTAAATTTAAAAAAAGGACTTCTTGACGTAATCTGACGCACTGTACTAACATCGCTACAAACCAATATAAGTGTTGGTAAGGTTGGTTGGTCGTTGAGGCGTGTAACATGACAAGCATCACACAGATCTCTCATTATATATAGCCCGAAGGTTTAGTTATCGTGCATGTTAATTAAGTAGATAAAGGAAAAGTCAGTCGTTTATTTCGGCTACGTATTTTCGCATCTTTGTTCGGTCATTTTAGTCTAAAGCTCACTTGATGAAAGTACCAAAATAATTCAAATTTTGATTATATATTTATTAGATGAAAATATGAATTTTTTTATTCCGGAGTCACATGTACGATTCTTTTTGTATGACGTATAATTGAACACAGAATCCGTTACAAGACACTGTTTATTTTTTTAACTAAAATATAAATCTACTTATTCTGAATTACCCGGGCGCGGTGGAAGTCTAATTATTTACCGACTGATATTTTAATGAAGGGTATACAATTTCAAACAATTAAATCAAAAAGATTTTTTCGTGATCTATATATGAAATTCCATATAAACTTATCACACACACACACACACACACACACACACACACACACACACACACACACACACACTACTACTACTACTACTACTACTACTACTACTATGTGAATAATAAATATATGCAAATTATTATACCGTGGTATATAAATCATATGTGATGCGTTTAGTTACAATTAGTGTCATAGTGTGTTTTAATGTTAAAATGAATGATAACGTGTTATACAATGTTAAATAATGTTATTGACAAAGAGAATATTCATAAAATCAGGAAAAAAACAAAGCTGCAAAAGGAGAATGGAATAATAAAGTGAGAAAGACAAAAACTTATTGAGTTGACTCGGTAACTATAAAGATAAAAGATGTTATTATGTAACTAAAATTTTGTAGGGGCCGTTAACACGTCTCTCTGCTTTGGATTCGACCCCATCCGTCCGCAAGGAAGAAGGATGTCGTTGGGTCGGTACTAATAATGGACGGAGTGGTCTGCGATGTTTATCTTTGACAATGCAGACAAGTGTATAAAAACTTTAAAGGCCTCAATAAGTGCGCATTAGTACAATTCAGATCACAAAAATACTTGCACATCGACGCAACACATGAAATTGAGTGGAGTGGAGTAATGGTGTTTTACGCCCCAGTCAAGTTTCTTCACTTATTTCGAGGCGGTCTGTTCTGGGATGATGGAGGAAATAGGAGTGCCCGGAGAAAACCACCGACCATCGGAAGCAACCTGACAAACTTTCTCACACTAGGATCTGTCCCGAGTGGGATTTGAACACAGGCGGTGAGAGGCGCTGTGATCCGTAAGCGCGCGCTTAAGACCATTCGGCCACCGAAATTGTGTGGAGAGATTGATAAAAAAAAATCTTGTCAGGAATAGCTGATAAATGGCTGATGTGACGTAAAACAACATGCAACCAACCAACAAATCATAAGGTGAAGTAGAGCTAACCAAAAATAGAGCATGTGCTTGTTTATTATCTTTAGATAATTTTATCTCAATTCATTATCTTTAATTAAGTCACTACTTTTTATCTAAAACGTTTTTCTTATAACAAAGTACATCCATTAAATTGTCAAAGTTGTTTACTATTGAAATCTCTTGATTCGGTGTTTTTGTGAACTTCAAAGTTAATTGTGCATTAAACACTGTTTTATGCTAAAACATTTAAACATAAGCTACATTTAAAACGTTTCGGTTAGAGCACCTCGTTTTTTCTCACTTTGAAGGTGGATTATGTTTAGCATGCTTGGCAATACTTGTTAAACTTGATATCCATAATTTGTTGTGCTATATTCGCCTTTGAAATCGAGAGTTTTATTATCGGATCTCTCTCTCTCTCTCTCTCTCTCTCTCTCTCTCTCTCTCTCTCTCTCTCTCTCTGTTGTTTCTTTGTATTATCATTGTTATAATTTTGTAAGGCACCTCAGAATGAGCTTCTCAGACGCGCCAAAAATCTTTATCCTTTTCGAAATTAAATCATTGATTCAAATAGTCAGTCATATTGATTTCTCAATAAGATACAATTACCTTGCACCACACAACTAGACGCCGTCTAACACTGCAGTTTCGGCGGTATTATAAAGAAAATATTAAAACAGAATATAGAGGTCTTCTTTATTTTCTGAATGCTATATTACCATACTGTAACGGATGGCAAGATAGAGACAATTTTGGAAGAATAAATATAAAATCTCATAATTCCCTAACCAATCCATTTAGAAATTTATTATGATTTAATTTAGAATTGGTTTTTAAATATTAGACTTATTTCTTAGAAAGCTTTACATTAGCTTCACTACATTTGGATTAATGCACATTTTCTCTTTCTGTGTTATTCGTTATTGGCTCGAAATGCTGTGGTATTTAAGTGTAAAGGTTTAACTACTAGTTACATACTGGATTATTAAAATACGACTTCAAATTAAAAAACTAGCGTGATATATATATATATATATATATATATATATATATATATATATATATATATATATATATATATATATATATATATATGTATATATATATATATAATTATGGAGTTCTTTTTTATACATGTCCCGCTTTAATGCAGCTAACAGGTCTGTAACTTAAAATATGTACCTATCAAAATTATTAATTTTTACTATAAGGCTTGACTAATATGTCTGTTTTTATTGAAATGAAAAATTTTAACAAAACAAATATTAAATAACTCATAAAAAAGTTGTCCAAATAAATTTTAATAATTCTGAAAAAATGATGTATTACTTAAAATAACGAATAAAGATTTGAAAAAATGAAGTTGGATTTTCAATGTGGCTTAACATCCTGTTTTATTTGAAAGATTATATTTTATCACGTTATGAATTTTTATTTATAAATTCGCGGTTTATAACGACTTTACTACATGTATAGGGAAGTCCAACAACTAAGAACGTAGTAATTCTCGTGACTTTAAGGGGCATTTCAAATTGCTTTACTGGCAATTTTTTTTTAACATTTATTTATTAATCATATTCGAAAGAATCGCAAGTCATGCAAAGAATGAACGTACAGATAGGAATAACTTTATATGTTATTTATTTATTTATTTATTCATGCTTTAAATACAAAAAATCTTACTTTTAATCCTTATTTAACCCTTAACAATTATTCAAGTGTAATGTACATTGATGCAATGAGTTTCTTTTGAATACAATCCTTATTTAACCCTTAACAATTATTCAAGTGTAATGTACATTGATGCAATGAGTTTCTTTTGAATACAAAAAAAAAAAAAAAAAAAAAAAAAAAAAAAAAAAAAAAAAAAAAAAAAAAAAAAAAAAAAAAGAAAAGAAAGAAAAAAGAAAATTCAACAATAGCACATGCAAAAAGGAAGTACATTTCTAAAACTGTTAAGAGTATTTGTGTATTTAATTTCCTGGGTGTCCGTTATAAAACGGAATCATTCCTTCGGGAAGCATCAAAAACTTTTGAAACATGAATAGTTTTAAAATGCGATAATAATTCATAAATTCAAAACATAACAATGAGGTATTTGTAGTAAATTTGAAACTTGATATTCTAGAAAAAATGATACAGACAGTTAGGTACGTAAAAGGTTCCTTGAGGAAATTTTTATCAAGATCAGTTTGCGTATCATTTTAAGTCGGTTTCAAAAATAACCTTTCTCATCAAAGTTTATTAGTATAGTAATTGTTATTTATTTTATATACACAACATAAGCTTATTTGTCACATAATATATATAATACAGCAATTGACGATTATTTAAAATTAAAACATTTTGTAAATAACTCAAGATGGGGTTTACTTAGCCCTTTTATCAGACACGTTCATGTCCATATAACACCAACAGACGGTTAAACCTTTCCTATCATCATATGTTAAACCGAAATTCAAACATATGACATAATACATCAATACATTGATCTGATTCCAAGATATATAAACAAATAGAAATGTGATCTCTGACATTTTACCAGTAGACGATGATGAATTGTCTATCTAATGTTATTTATTATTAGCAAGTCAGTTTAAAGGTTCTTGGATCTTGTGATCTTATTAGTAAGCGGTTAAAGCAGCTAAATGATAAATAGTGTTTGTTAATCGTGAGAAGCAATGGGTATGATTATTTTATAAAGCTCCTGTGTATGCAGCAAAAATTGTCTTCTTAGAAGTGCAAGACGGTAATCTTTTAGCTCAGCATAAAATCACCTTTGCTAAGCTTGAAGACTTTCTCATGTTTTTCTGCAACATCAAAAACTTAATTTAAAATTGTCAATTTCAAAAGGCAACAAAACTACAAAATAATAATAAATTGATTAATTAAAATAAACAAATAAATAAATAAATAAAAACGTCTGTATCTAAATCATAAAATGCTTTGAATCGCAAAATAAAACATTTCAGCTTTAATCTTCATTCAAGCATACTTTAAATTAAAAGATAAAAGAACACGGCAAACAAAAAAATAGCACAGCATTTTTTTCTCGATCTCATTCAATATGATTAAAAACAAAAACTAATGATAAAATATTTAAAATGTGAGACGCTGTAAGAAATTATACCAATATATATAAGTCAAAGTTCGACTCAAGCCTGACTTGGCAATTGCAATTGCTTTTCGCCAATCCGAATTAAGAGTAATGTGTTATGGCTTAATCGATCTCCATCATTTATAAGAACCAATCGTATAACTGTTTAAACGGGTAATTATCATCGTCAATGCAATTATTTTAATGTAGAGACATACTTTGGTTTGAGTTAATACAATTGTTTATATTGTAGATTTGAACTAAATGGATTTAAAACTGCGCATGGATTACCCTTTTTATGGATTACCTACATAGTATCCTTTGCAGATGTATATTAAAAGAATAACTTATTCTTTTTAACTTGAGACCGAATTGTGTTTAGCTACTTGTGATCTGACACCTTTATAGCTTATTCGTTTTCAACATTAAATTTTAATATTTACACGAAATTTTGCTGTAACACCTTATGACGTTCAAAGAATTATTATATTTTGCAGATGCATATTAAAAGAATAACTTATTCTTTTTAACTTGAGACCGAATTGTGTTTAGCTACTTGTGATCTGACACCTTTATAGCTTATTCGTTTTCAACATTAAATTTTAATATTTACACGAAATTTATCCTTTTAGAATATAAATAATATAACATTAATATTTCAAGGAAGTGAAAATTTTGCTGTAACACCTTATGACGTTCAAAGAATTATTATATTTTGTGGTTAATTAAATTTATTATAAGGATATAATATGTATTTTGTGTTATGACAAATTCGATTTTATCTGTTCCTATAAATACACGTCGGTGGTTTTATTTTTAGAAATTATTTAATTTAGCATAAAGTCAGAAGTAATTCGAGTAATTCGAATGCGTCAACATTTCGATATTCAGTGTTTTACTTCGAAACAGATTGACACCTAATCAATTTTTTTTCAAATATAAGATTTTAAAGTAGTTGACTTCAGTTTTAGCCACTTTTAGTGATCTTAGCAATGTTCTAGAGAGCCTCTCTTACCTTGATTTAATCCTAACTATTACCTTGAATAAGACAACTGCATCTCTAAAATCTATTCCATTTGCTTAAATTGCAATAGCGAAAAAGTCGAGCAAACATGTTTCTTTTTCAATGTTTGCATCTTACAATACAAGTTATAATACACTTGCCAAAAATGGGTGACTGAATTTCTTATGTTAAGCTTCCATTTGCTCGATAACGATGTTCTTCAAGCTTCTTGCCATGGTATTTTCATTCCTCATCTCGTTCGATATGATTGTGCATGGTTTCGTATTGACGATTGGATCTCCAGACATCTACTTCAAACTTGTTATTCTATGTTATTGTTATCTCTAATTAAAAATCATTTGGTTACTTTCAAATTATTATAAAAGTTTGTAAAAATTCGGCTCTGTTATTGAAAAAATAATCTAATTCTGCATTCTTGGTGATGTATTGCTTCTGCAATTAAAAAACATAGGAATTCTGACGTATATAACTTTTGAATGATAATTTTTTCGTAAAAGAATGGTGAATCAGGTATGAGACAAAGACAATACTAATGAATGAGGGAACTTTTTCAACGTCTATATGTGAATTGTGAAAAATGGAAGAACCGTTCGGTACCTCTGTACTTTAATTATTATTTTATTCAACTTGTGTAATCGCACATGCATTTCTACGTCGATTTGTTTCAGCTTTGTTGAATAAATAACTCTCTTGTGACCATCTGATATATATATATATATATATATATATATATATATATATATATATATATAATTAGGGAGACTGATTTACATAAGAGAATACTTCTCTTGTTTCAGAATCCCGTATTATTGTGATGTAAAATAATTGTATGTAATGAAGAGACAATGAAATATTGTTTAAACTATATATATATATATATATATATATATATATATATACCAGAAGACATAACTAGGACAAAGATCACGAGACAATTTATATCGTTTATGTTTTTATTGACATATCAAATTTTCTATAACATATACCATTATTTTTGTAACAGGTCTGTCAAACCATGTCATATGTATGTATGATTCATTGAAGATCTTATCTATTTTCATCTCTTCTTTAGAAGATGCTTCAGAGGGTTAGTTACAGAGTCTTACATTTATAGCTATGTTTCCATTAATCATACTTAACTACAATAACCATTAAATAGTTATAGACCTAGTTACAGAGTTCTATATTTGTAGCAGCTATATTTTCACTAATTTCATATCACGTTACAAAGCGTACATTTAAAGCTATTTTTCCATTAATATCTGTCTTATAATTAAATACCACAAATTTTACGTAGCAAGTGATTGTAAAGACATGCCGTCCGAAAAGCATTTTTATAAATAATCTTTTTTAACTTTTGCTTTTTCTATTGGTTTTTAAGCTTTATTGTTATTTTGCTCTACTTTCTTCTTCACAAAAGACCATGCCTAGTAAACACTGTTCACGTTTACATGCGTCATTGTATAAGATTGTGTTGCAGAATTGATCTCCCCTGGTTTTTAACCCAGAGTGAAGCGTGACTTTGATTTTTTTTCTATTTGAGTGGAGATTGAAGTAATGGTGCTTTAGGCCCCAGTCAAAATTCTTTTACTTATATCGAGGCGGTCAGACGCTTTTTTAACAAAGCGAAAAATCAAGGACTCGTTTGTCCAAATCTATCTTGGATTAAAAAGAAACTAATAAGCCGTTTTTATGACACTGTGTAAAAAAAATTGTTATAAAATGTATTAGAACGAACCATTTAGGTTTAAAACTGCTATTTTGATAAAAAATATATTGACTGTAATTGATTTTTAGATCATGTTTAAATCATCGATTGCACGAATGTAGCTTTTAACAATTTGATCAAGCTAATAGAAATATATTTACGTCATACATTAAATAAAGCATGAGGGAATGTAAAAGAACGTTACAAATCCTCAATGATTATTATTATATGTATTTTATTCAATGTGACTTTCGAAATCTACAGTCGAAAGTTTCATAAGGGTTTCGATTTTTTTTTAATTTAAATGCTATGTTTTTTTTACTTTACTTTATTTTATAATTTTATTTTATTTTATTTTATTTTATTTTATTTTTTTTTTGTTTTTTTCCGTGTTCTTTGTTGTTCAGCGTGACAAATTACAAATTATACAAACATTTCTTTATTCACATATAAAGGCATTAACATTAAGTATGTCGTTGATGGTCAGTTTTTTCATCCATGGATCTTGTCAATCGTAGATGGATGTTTTGTTGCTGAAAAATTACGTCTCTACGTGTGAAGTTAATAATTTTTTAGATGGCCGACAAAATATAAACCGGCCAAGCTCTTTTTCAGTAACGTTATTATATGTGTCATATACCACTTTTTGAATTTAATCATAAAAATACATTCAAAAAGTGGTATATGACAATAGACAATACCATTTTTTGAATGTATTTTTATGATTAAATTGCAAAAAGTGGCATATGACATATGCGTAAATCTGATCAAATGCTACCATTAACATGTATACAATATCACATTTTATTTCAAGGTCATTCAGTTGATCTCAAATCGACATTGACTTGATGATATAAAAATGGAATGGATAATTTTTAACTTGTTGAGATGAAAGAAAAACCCTTAGCTTCATTGTCGATAAAAACAAAAGTGTCACATGGTTGGGTTGTAAATAATCAATTTATGATCCCAAGCAATAAGAAATAGCACCAAAATGAAATTAAATAACAATTATCTAAAGAAAACTTATTCAAAAACGATAAATCATTTGTGTAATTAAGAACAAGGCAATAACCATGAGGATAAAGATTAGGTCCTAAATCATATACCTCCTCTAGATATTGACTATCACATTCTATTAGTGGTCCAGATAAATATCAACAGATTCTGACCGAAATGATTTACATACATGCTTAATATTGTTATATTGGTATAAAATATATCTATATAAGTAATATCACTTTATCGGTTATCATTACGTTATTTTACGTCGTCACTCTAATACACTAACGTAATTTTGTTGTTTTAATGCACATTAATAAGAGTCTATCATTGACGATATACGCTATAATAACCTGCTGTTTTGTACACGCATTTTCTTCGTTATAACTCACAAGGGAAATTACTCTAATTGAATGTCTATAAAATTACTTCAACTTGTTCATCCTGCCATTCTTGCCTGTATACATCATCAGGTTTTTGGACAATTTCAGGATGACTGCCTTTTTTTTCTCTCGTTTTATTTGCAAGGGTTATTTTCACTGCAAATATCGAAATCTACGAGGAGATAAAAATTAGCCATTTTGAGATAATTAATTGATTGATTTTTCCGATTATTGTTAGTACTGGATAGTTTGTTCTGAGTTTATGTAATTGTCTCTAATTGATTGGTGGATGTGTATTCAAAACATTTATAACGCAATTAACAAACACTGCATACAACAATTGACAAATTGCAACTAACTGATTAGAGTATATGATATTGCATACCGGGTTTATGAATGTCGTATAAAAAACCCCCGGATATGAAAATGAATCTCACATTTTGACAGTCATAGCGTTATTGTCGATTATGTCAAATAAAGAATAGTTTATCAATTTAATTTCTAAATTCGGTTTCATCGTAATGCATTGCGTAATTAATGTAAACTCACGCGACCGTTTTTCAGGTAAAACTCCATTAAACTCCGCAACCAAATCAACGCTAAACGTGAAGGTCATAGCTTACGTATGTCTCGTCCCAAATGTTTCACTGGCTAAAATTGTTTGTTGATAGTTACTACGCGGATCAATTATTGAAAAATTAAGAAAAAAATGAAACAAACATTTTTTTATGTTTTAGTCTAAGTGTTTAAAATTAAATTATAAGGAAAATTTTCTTGTAGCCGAATAAAGGAAATTACACTTCATTTGACAAACTACAAACATTTTTAGTCTTTAATATGAAAAACCGTATGAACTCTAGCTGTTTTTAATTGAAGAGAAATGAAGGCATCGGTAATAAATGTGATTGGTCACCGTATCTTTCAGAAAAAATGAAATATTGAAGTAAGTGTATTTATGTCTGAAATAAAAACAACTTTCAAAACAATCTGTACAGTCTATAAAAGGAGAATAACGAAAACTTAGTTGTATTAAACAAAACAAAAAGTATATAATCTAAAAACTCGTGCGTAAATTTAATTTTGTCAACTCTTTCTCTGATAAAAAACCACTGAGTTGGTGGAGTGTTCGCTCCGTAAGTGGAAGGTCGTGGGTTCAAACCCTGGCCGGGTCTGACCAAGACTGGAAAGTGGGTAGTGACTGTTCTTTCGCCAACACTCGGCATAACGAAATGAAAGTAACGGTTCTTTCGGATTGGGACTTAAAATAAACGAGGTCCCGTGTTACGGCAGGCGTGCACGATAAAGAACCCTGCTGTATAATGCCATCAGCGCAACGCACAGGCAAAAAGTCCGCACTTTCGCCTAAAGCTGGCGACGTCTCGATATCAGTGAAATATTCTTGACTGGGACGTTAAACACCATTACTTAACTCAACCCTCTGATAAAACGCGTTTCAACGTTTGTGTTTGTTTATTATTTTTATAGTGCTAAATGATTACTCCATACAACGTTAATGGATTTAATCGTGTTATCATGAGCCATGTACCAATTATTATTGGTTTTGTTTTGTTTTTTTTTCTCACAAGTACAAAACAGATCAGAAACACTTGTTTCTACACTCACGCATCACATCTACTTGTAACTGACGCTTTTAATAGAAATATCAGTAAATGACTATTATTAAATAGCATAATAAATATGTTCTATATGCACTCTATAATCTTTCATGATATAAAAATCTTAAGATGATCTGATAATACAATCATGATGGCGGTTTTTTTTTTTTTTTTTTTTTTTTTTTTTTTGTTTTTTTTTTTTTGTAATGACCAATGTCCAGTAAGAACGTTGATATTGCACTTTAACTTTACCACCTATAAACTGTATTGACTCTATGTATATTACTGTTCAATTTCATAGCCTGTTGTTTTGTTTGTTATACATATGTAATATATATCCACAAAAGGTTGTTAACAGTAGATGGACGAGTGGTCTAAAGCTCGCACTTACAGATCTCAGACTCTATCACCGCCTAGGTTAATATCCAACTCGAGCAGATCCTAGTGTATGGAAGTTTGTCAGTTCGCTTGCAGAAAGTCGGTTATTTTCTTCAAGTAAACCGGTTTTTTCCATTATCTCTGATATCTCCTCGATTCTTGACTGGGATGTAAAACAGCATTATTCCAACATAACCCAATCATAACCAAGCTTACATTTTCATAACATGTTTTGATCTGTTTGCTTTCAATGCATTTTATCTAAAAAGTATTAGGTATTTAGTATTTGCTGAAGAAAAATTAAATGTCTCTCGAATAGATTTTGTATTATAAGAAAATCAGTAATTCCTTCAAAAGAACATTATCATCAATAAAACATAAAGTTCTTTCTGTATTTTTTTTAATTTTTTGTAACTGAGCATGGTATCACACCCTGTGATTTATTAAACCATAAAAATGTTGCCTTCAAACAACAGTGATTTTATGATTGATACATGTATTATGAATTCCAATTTACAGACCGTCCGACATATATACGAAAACGAGAAATGGAGAGATTTAAAGCAGTGCTTTGATAGATAACCATCAATAATATAAATAGCCGTTTTGTTCTACGGTCATTCTTACAACTATTTATTATATCATAACATTCCGGGGTTTTTATATAAAGAGAAGTTTTATGCTTACATAACTCGGTTTAATCAGAAATATGCTTCCCTCTATGGAGAGGTTGATATCGATATTCAATATTTTTTCTAACCTAAAGCCACGTGTCCCAAAGCCAATTAAATACTCTATGGAACTTTAGATTATGGTATTCTATTTCGTCCCTTGCGCATGTCAATTGATATCATTTTCGTTCCTATCCGTGAAAACTCAATATAATTCCATCATTTTCCAACACTTGCGAATGGTGATATTTATATACAAGCAATTGGAGGTTCATGTTAACTAGAGTTGAGAAATCTGGAATTTTGTATTTTAATACACTTTAACTCAACATCATGGTTTAAGTGACTACTGTTTTCACTTGAACTTCATTGCAGAATTTTTAATCTTTTTTAAAAGAAAACTATTCTTGAAATAGAATGGGATGATTAGATCAAAGTTGATTGTGAAGTTTTCTTTTTTAAATAAATATGGTTGAATTAATGAGATAAGTGTAAGAATAATTAAGGTAAGTGACGTTTTTACCATTTAATATCGATTTAAAAAAACACAACTTTGTGATTTAATTCGCATTATTTTTGGTATATGTTTTTTTTTTTTTTTAATTTTTCGCAAAGTTGGCGCTTGTTTGCATTGCAATTAACACTAGATACAATTTTATAAAAACACTGCATATCAAAGTGTACATATTCTCAATGTCAGCTCAAATTGTATTATCCAGTTTTTGTATCAAGACTTTCCAGTAAGCGTTTATCTTGCTTTTTAAAGAATAAAAATTAAAAAAGACAAACAAACAAACAAATGAATAAATAAATAAATAAATAAACACACAGCATCTATACAATCAGAATAACACAACATTTCAAATTATATTCCACTGCTGCACTTACAATGGTGTTTTTTTTTTTTTTTTTTTTTTTTTTTTTTTTTTTTTTTTTTTTTTTTAAATAAAGCAATGTATGACTTGTAACTTTCCGAGATTGACTGGAGCTTAGCCGAGAGTTCACTCATATTGAGGCGATAAGTTCTGGGGTGACGGAAATGCGGAGTGCCCGGAGAAATCCACCCATCTTTATAAGTAAAATAATTTTTTGCTAATTAGAATTTATAAAAAAGATATTCGAACCTAGTGCTGTGATCAATAAGCGCGTTTTTAAAGTTCTTCGGTACTTCAACATTAAACAAACGGACATATTAAACGATTGTGAAAAAATACTAAAAGACAACGATTCTTTAAACTTTTGATAAATCAAGACAATGTCACCTTGTCAGTCATTATGATAACATTGAACTTGTTGGATTTTCCATGTAATAACTTTATTTTGTTTTAACAGGACTTTATCCAACTTTATACACTGACCATAGTTTCCAAAAAGAGGCTTTTAAATATCAAATGGAATAGATCAAAGGTCATGATCAATGTTGCTTTAAATTGATTTTAAATTTGGGTACAATAACTTAAGTTTGCATGAGTCGAGTTCAATTAAAATTAATAAACTGAAGACGTATTCTTAAATGAAGGTCATAAGTTAAAGGTAAAGGTCATTGTTACTATAAAAGATAAATATGTTTCTATACAATAACCTTAAAGTTAGATTATTTTAAAGAAAATTCCTCAAACTAAATTTACTTATAGATACTATTAAAGACTTTATTAAAGACTTATTTTTGGAGGTCAATGACCAATGCTTTTTTAAATGTCAAGATCATCGTCTTCTATATATTCAAGGTTCTTAGTTTGGTGCGGCTGTATATGTATATGTATTTGAAATAAAGAAAAAATCTTTAAAAGTTAATCGGCACTAAAAACTCAAATGAAAATATCCCAATTCGTTGTTAAGAAATCACTCTGGTTCTGCAAATAATCTGATTTAACGCTTAACTATGAAGACCAATGCTTGCGTCATTTTAAATCAATTGATATATTTCTTATAGACTTTTTACAAATACATGTAATACGATATCTTCAAAAAAATGCATCACCATTTCGGTATCAACGTTCTACTTTTTCCAGTGGTTTTTATTATTATTATTTTACAATTATGTTTATACGAAGATGTTGGAAAAACTTTCAAGACAGGCATAATATTTTCTGTTTAACATTCTTTGCTTGGAGAAGTCTAGCTGCTTGTCTATGAAAAATACATTTATATATTTACATCCTTTGCTTATCTTACAGTAATTAACTACTTCAAGGTCTTAAAGCTGCATTAAGTTTGCCAATTTTCTGAATTTTTTTTGATTTTCTAAAAATACATTTTTTTAAAAGTAGATATCTTCTAACCACGATCCGTGACATTCATTTTCTAAAATTTCATTTCTTTTAGTTGTAAATAAACGGAATCCTCTGACCGGTTGGTCAGAGTTCTACGATAATTATGAGCTTGGAGCATGCGAACGGATATACGGAAAAGCCTAGAATCGAAAGTGAAACATGACAGATTGTATTAATTGTCCTTAATTAATATCCAGATTTATTTGAACTGGTGTTATTTATCCCTTACTAAGTAACAAATGATAAATTAAACGAAATTCTGTGTTTAATTTATCGTATTTCAACATTTTGAAAGTTGTGTTTAAATGACCCGGGTTTTGATGACGTAACCATGTTCTAATATTAGATCCGAAATGCTGCATCTTGCTGGGTAAAAACTGTAATTTCTGTATTTATTCGAGCTTTTATCGTTGAACCAAATGTAACATTGTTCATTAGGAACATCAGTTATTAGATTAGCAACGTTTTAATTTTTTCTTTGGAAAACTTAATGCAGCTTTAAACATACTACAGATGGTAAGATTTTTGAACAATTTGAAAACAGTCTAATTTAAATATTAAAAACACTTCATAAACATCAATAAAGATAAGCATTTCATTTTTTTATTATTTAGAGAAAAATTGATGCGAAATGTATTATGGCATTTCAAAAATATTAAAATCACAAACGAGTATCATATTATCTCTGTACTGAGAGCTCATCGTCAAAAGTAGTGGGTTTTTAAATTAATGGTCTAAAAATGTGTTAAGTTTATTATTTTGTATTTGTTGTTTATGTCTTTTCTTCTTTACGCTTTTTGTGTCTTTGGGCATTGTCAAATTCATCTATTTCAGTTAAAACTTTAGTATATTTGTAGGCTATATATATTATCATAAATAGACAATTTTCTTTTTGTCATGAATTGATAGTTTAAGCTGTTAAATAATTATAAGAATCAATTGTAATGGTCATTCTTAATTATGAATTAGCGATTTTACGCTTCATATTTGAAAAAATCTATTACAAGCAACATTACTTGTTTGTAAATAATATCAGCCTTGTGTTAAAAGCTGTTAAATAATTCACAGCTTATTCAAGTATTTAAAATACGCATTCTCGTTATCTAAACCTGATATGAGTTTCCCATTTATTGCAAATACAAAAGATTATATTTGCATGATTCATTATAAAAAAATTACAAATAACTATTTTCAATAATGAAATATAAATATAACGAAATAGTTGACAAATTGATTCCAATAAAATATTTTCTATACTTACACCTTCTCAAGCTGATAAGAAAATAAGAATTTAAAAAAAAATAATAATAAAAACTTTGCAATTATAATCAAACTTTTAGTATGGTTAAATTGATATATTTCTTATGTTAAGGGACATTATGAATTTTACCCTAACGTTATGAAATTTGTGACAATCAGAGATTTTTTTTTTTTTGCCAAGGAATTCCGAAAGGAATCACATGTTGTCATGCAAGTTAAAAACGTTAAGACGAGGTGTATCCAGTACGTATCTGTAACAGTGAACCTAATTAAAGTTAAATTAAGTTGTTTGTATTAAAGTTCTTATTCTAAGAGGGATGTCCGGTTCGATAAAACGTCTGCCAGTTCAACTCTTTTTGCTTATTTGCGTGTCATTTTTTTTAAATCACCATAAATTATACTGGAAAAATTGAACCACAAAAACTATCAAACACTCATTGAATTTAAACCAATTAATTCTAAAACAAATAATTACGTAAAACATATTTTCAGAAATTAATTTTCTAATACAACCGTTAATAAATAAAAAATATAGAAGTTTGTCAATCATGTGGATAATTTCCTGAAACAATCAGGAAACAGTTTGTTAAATTAAACCGCAGGGTATAGATGTGGGAGGAAGTCAGATAGATTCCATCATAAAACGGACATAACATGTAAATTATATGTACATGATATTGTTTATTGATATTGTTGCACTCTGTCACCATGACAGAATGTGGGTACATAGCGATCTGGCGCAGTGCATATTTTGATTAATGAACGGGGGTATTAAAACATCATTGTTAACCGAAGTTTCATACTTTATTGCACTCTTTGTTACAATTACATGGATTCAAAGTAATTTGAGGCAAAATTTGATTAAATATTTCAATTTCGTTAAATAATTAGGTTTCTTCTCAAAATGTGACCATGTAGATCAAATAATTAATAAATTTATTTAATAAAAATGAAATACGCTACGACTGTACATACAATTCGACGTAGTATGCAGTGAACTAGCTAATAAATGCATTTTCAAAATAAATTTCTATCCAATTGAAAGGATCCTAATGAATTTGTTAATCTTTTGTGGAAGCAGACACAAAAATATAAATAAGAAATTCCATTTAAAGTTTGATGCGCCAAATAAGATGTTTATAAAATTTAACAATCACCGTCGATGTAATATATAAAACGTTGTTTGCATTGTACTTAAAATAACTGCTATCAAAAAGACGAAAAATATGATTACAGACCCATTTGCTTAAAGCTGCATTAAGTTTTTCAATTTTCTTATTTTTTTAATTTTCTATAAATAGATTTTTCTACAAATAGATTACTTCTCATCACGATCCGTGAGATTCATTTTCTAAAATTTCATTCTTCTTAGCTGTAAATAAACGGAATCCTCTGACGGGTTGATCAATGTTTAACGATGATTATTATGAGCTTGGAGCATGCGCACGGATTAACGTGAATTCCATTGAATCGAAGGTGAAACCTAACAAATTGCATTACTTGTCCGTTATTAATATCCAAATGTATTCACACTGGTGTTATGTATTCCTTCCTAACTCAAAAATGACAAATTCAATGAAGTTCTATCTTTAATTTATCGTTTTGTAAGTTGTGTTCAAATGACACGGTTTTTTTTATGACGTAACCATGTTCTAATATTAGATCCCACGTGCGACATATCGCTTGGAAATTACTGTTATTTCTGTATTTATTCGAGTTTTTATCGTTGAACCAAATGTAACATTGTTTATTAGGAACATTATTAATTAAGTCAGCACCGTTTTAATTTTTTTCAGGAAAACTTAATGCAGCTTTAAATAATAGGTTGAAATTGTTTGGGTTCAAACCGGATTGCTAATCATCGGTTGTGGCATTAAAACTTTACAAATGAACAAATCTAAGTACTATTTTCTCTAGAAGTTAAGGCTTTTTAGAAGTGAGATATAAAGCAATCACAATATTTATTTATTAATTTTAATTATGTCGTTTTTTTTTGTTTTTTGTAATGTTGTTTAATTTGGTTTTTCCTTTTTCACGTTTGCACTGCTTCTGTTTATTTTTTTTTATTTTTTGTTTATTCTTCAATTAATTTTAAATAAACATCAAGCCGTATATATGTTTAATCTATTTTCGTATCCATCAAATAATATTAAATGTTTCAAACTGTTTTAGAATGTGTTAATTATTATATTTTGTAATATTTTATTATTTTTCTTAGAAAATTTCAAAAAAATTAAAATATGACACTTTACTTAAGACTTGCTTCATATTATTGGGGAAAACTCTACTGTTAGCCCAACTAAGTTAGTAAGTTGTTAAACTCCTGTTTACTCCTAATAATTTGTCAACTTTACATTAAATGACTTTTGTCGTACTATTTGTCATTCAGCCTCATTATCAAATAAAATGTCAAAAAGAATTATTTACCAATTCTTCTTCTTCGTTATATACAAGTGAAAGCGGCCATAATTCAAAATGAACCACTAAATAACATGTTGTTGTTTGGCAAATTTCTTTATCAATCAATAATTTGATCGCGTTGGTATTGGTATTGAATTATCTACTTTGTCTTTCTGTACTGAGACTCGGTGGCCGAGTTTTCTAAAGCGCGCTTCTAATACATCACAGTGCCCCTAATTGCCCAGGTTTGAATCCCACTTGAGACAAATCTTAGTGTGAAAAAGTTTGTCAGTTTGCTTGCCGAAGGTCTATGGTTTTCTCAGACTACTCCAGTTTCCTACACCATCCTAGAACTGACCACCTCGAAATGAGCGAATAAATCTTGACTAGATAGTATAATATCATTGCTTCAATCTTGATACTGAGACTGATTGATTTATTACCATCTGTAGCAAAATAGGCACAAAAAATGTCAAACTTAAAAACGTTAAACTGTTAAACATTTTACTTATTTTGTAATTTGTCTTTATATAACATAATTTTTAAAAAATGATTGTTTAATTTTTTTTTAATTTAACAAGTTTTGTTTAACTATCTTAATTCAACATATTTTCAGTGTAAAGCTCAAGCATCATAACTTCTTCCACCAGTTTACATTTTTTGTCTTTATATATATATATATATATATATATATATATATATATATATATATATATATATATATATATATATATATATATATATATATATATATATATAAAGAGGAAGCCAAACCGTTTACACATTTTCTAAAGCATATAGAAGGAAAAATACATAAAAATAATGTTATTATATTAATATATAGGCGTGTAAAATGTTAAAGGTATGTTAATGTATGTTAGATAGGGCATCTAGTATGTTCCAATGAAATAATTGCTTTTGGTTGACCCTAAAGATACATGACCATATATTTTGTACATAATGTTTGGTTTTATACAACGTTACTTGTTTTCCTTAAATATAAAATTTTTCTGAACAGTTATTAGGAGAAATAAAATTTGCCAGTTTGCTTTGTATGGAATGCATATCACTGAAAATGTCCACCGAAGACAGCAGTGTATGGATTATTTTTGATGATTAAAAGACCATCCAGCTTTGATATAAATGTAGTAAAGTTTACTTGATGATTGGGTGTTTGGGTACATTTTCCCCATGCTGAGAATTAGATTAAAGAATTTCTTAACAAGCTGACGAATTTCGCGATAAAGCTTCTCAACACATACATAGACGTGATTTGCATTCCATCAATAGTCGTTGTTGTTTAACAAATTATCACAGCAGCGTCAAAATAAATGTATCAAACTTAATTCCCTGGTGTATTTCTAATATCATTTTCACACACACACACACACACACACACACACACACACACCCCCCTGTTATATATGTGTTCACAAAAAATACTAGAATACAATTTCATCTAACACTTTTTCATTCTTTCAGGGCTTTTAAGCTATCGGTATGAAAATGTTAGCTGTAATTGTATCCAATTTAATTCCTCGGTGTATTTTCACGAGAGAAATAATATTTTCTAAATTTCATTTCACAGTAAAATTAAAAACAACATCTTCCACCATGATGATGATGAACAGTAACGTGGCGGGAGAGTACCTGTTTGTTGGTGACCACGTGGCTTTATATTCTGTAGAGACAGAGGGATACGTATACAGCTTACAATCAAGGTACTTCTAATTACATTTACCTCTCATAGGTAATCAGGAAATTACATGTGATTGCTTCATTGTAAAGAACACATTGCCTTTTACTGTCATTGTACTTATGTAGAATACTATTATGTTATTAAAGCACGCGAGTAATTAATTCCAAATGATCACCAATTCTATAAGCTTCTTGCTCCAACTTTGTAAGAACATTCTAAATCATATAAACTTTAAAGCTATTATATCATTATTATTTTTTATTTTATTTTTTACTTGTTTTTACTTTTTCCGTAGCGTTTAGCAAGTGAAAATTACGATGTTCTTCTTTGTCTTTTCGAATCTTGTTGCAGGTTCTAATTCTTTGTTTCAATAGAAATGTATTAATTTCAGAGAGACGAGAAACAACTCAAATGTGATAAACCTTTATTACCAGTGCTAGCACCATTTTCCCCCCTTGTCTTATGTAGAAAGACTTTTTTCTTAATTATATATATTTTAATGCAAGAAAAGATGGTGAAATCATTTTTTGGGTCTGAAAATTTTAATGAAATCCTTGAACTTCCGATAACACAAAAACAAACGTCAACGTACAAATTCATGTCATATTTCACGTCTACAAAAGTGTATGTGTTAAGTCATGTAATGAAACTCGTTTGGTTATCAAAACAGTAAACTGAAAACAAATAACTGCGTAATCAATGTTTCGTGATTTTGGCAACTTTGCAAAATCTTAACATACTTCGTTAAACACGAATGGTCAAATCACATACAGCGCCTGTTTCGATCTTATATTGAACAAACAATATTTTATTATTTTTATATTGAACAAAGTTGTCCCAGTCTCTTATAAACTGTCTCGATAACGGCCGCAGGTCAAAGTAATTCTAGTAACGAGGTTAATACACGGGAATTAGTGACATGTTTATCAGATACAGCATTTATGACAAATTGATACAACCCGAGGGGTTATAAACAAGCTTTGGTCTCCATCAATAACATTTCAAAGTGTCAATTATTTGCTACTTACCATTGATCTGTGTAAACTCGTGGGGTTTGTTGATTAGGGTTGCATTCAATAGGATACGTTCTGTTTGTTTTTGGGTATTTAGTGAATTGAGGACAACAAGTAACGATCACATACGTACATGTACAAGGTTTCTTGCATCAGGTACACAGAGTATAAACGTACACTTGTGATTATAATATTATTACATAAATGTTATATAGTGCTAACTTTGGATAGTCGTTAAGATAAATATATTCTTATAATCATAATGTTTTTATGGTTATTTTTGTTGCGATGTTTAATCTTTAATTTTGGATAAACTCATGGTTTAATTTCTCTGTTTATTGTTCATTGGCACTAGATAATTATCCCCCAGCAAAAAAATACGGAATTGAAGACGGCAACGAATCAATTTATGTAATGCATGTGAAATAATCTACATGGTTATGTAACCAACTTCTAAAATCGTTGCGGCTCTTAACGAACAATAAATATTAAAGTAGATGAAACTCTTTATGCCAATACTTAATTCGAACCAGCCATTTAGGTATCAGAACAAATTTCTAAATCAAGCGATGAATTCTTGCCGATTTATTTTTTCGTCCGACTTTCTAATTACAGATTACATTGATATTAAGACGGATTGTGATTGATTTTTTTCACTTTCTTGTAACAAAAAAAAAAAT
This sequence comes from Tegillarca granosa, assembly GCA_029721355.1. Lineage (NCBI taxonomy): Eukaryota > Metazoa > Mollusca > Bivalvia > Arcoida > Arcidae > Tegillarca > Tegillarca granosa. The sequence goes on along the minus strand of CM056603.1, from coordinate 19,716,181 downwards.
CTAATAAAAAAAATTAAAAATATAGATGAATAAAGAAATGTTTAAAAAATACATATTACATAATATCGGACGTAATTAGAAAACTATACATGAAAAAAAAAGATATTACATAATTTCGGGCGTACATGTATTTATTAACTCGTAATGGAACACGAGGTTTTATACTAATTTTTCTAGCTTAATACCGGAATTGAAATCAAATGTTGCATAAAAAGCCTGCAAGTGTCACAGACATAGTTCCAAACAAGACCAAATGTAATATTTTTGGCCTTTGGTTTGTAGACATCAATCAAATATTCTAAGATTAAAAATCGAAATTGAATCGACCGAAATTTTTGCAGGAAAGTTTTCAAACGTGAACATAACAAACTTCCTTTTGCGTGAAACTGCAATTAATCATTCACGGACATAGAAATTGATTTATATTGGCATGTGCAGACAGATGTTTGACCTTAGTGTAAATGTATATAGTTTTTATAGCTGAAGATATTCACATTGATTGAACCAATGTCAGCTACAAATTAAAGATAATGTCTTAAATCCCTCGGAATGTTTGATATTATGAAGTTTAACGATTGTAAGACATTTAGGGTTAGATGTGTTATCGAAATCTACATAATTTCCAAATCTTAGATCAATTAAACTTCATATCAATAACCTACTTTGTATAATGTTCTTATTGCTAGGAAAGTTGCAATGCGTCAATGATCAAACACAAACATACCGGTCCACGTTTAAATCAAATCAATTTTAAGACTGGCAAATTAAGTAAAACGCATTGACCTTCACCAAGGAACTGAGGCCGGGTGTTCCGAAAGGGTAAGCGCCTTCTGTCCTGCTACACACTCCACGTGTGAATCAAAATTGAGAATGAAAGAAACATGGAAATATCGGACGTCAAACATATAAAAACTTCTGGATACAACGACATCACACTTGCCAACAATATTGTAATGATACTATTAACAGCGACCAAATCATAGTAGTCATATATATAATTTTATTGTGTATTCGTTTGTTGTAAAGTTAGGGATATGATTAAGCTGACGTAAAAGAAATTCAACTACAAAAATTTACACAATTATGACATTGGTGGCTTGTGGGAGTTTATCTACAGTTTACACTACACCTTTTTAACGTCAATATAATTAGACGTCCCAATATAGCGCCGTGTTGGTTTGTCACAGTACTCGTGATTCTTACCTGTTTGTTACCTAATGCAGCTACAACTTCTTACAATTAATTTTATTTATAACGCACGACCATAGATCTCAAGAAACAAGATAATATTTATAAAAATTGTTTAAAGATTATTAACAAAGCTTATGAAAACAATGTAAATTTAAAAAAAAAAGAAGAAATACATTAGTTAACGCCATTGTTAACGCGAAATTACTAGATATTTCATCCACAACAGAGATAGAAACGTTTGCAATAGAAAGTTGTCACCAATTCTGGTTTCCAAAATGGGCATCTGGCGTTCATTTGTAACAAAATATATTTATGACTGCTTTGGTCGTTCAGCCGTTTTGAAATTTTTTAATTATTATACAATATTAAACATTATTTTAGAAGTAAGAATATAAAGTTTAACGTGCATGTTTTTTACCATATGATATGCTAATGTGTGTTTTTTTAAAATAAACAATAAGACTTAACAAGTATTTGTATTAACCTACCGAATCAGGATTATTTATTTTCTTTAGTTTTCTCTATATGTACAATTTATATTGTTATTTAACTTTTATTCCTAGTTCTGTAATAAATAGATAGTAAAACAATAAAATTATTTCATACAAAAATCAATTGAACAATCATACTTTACACACTTAACATATACCTATTTGACAAATTAGGGGATTTTTTGTTTATGTATTTAGCTCAGTTCATAGTGGACTTTTCATCTATCAGAACCAGGACAGAGAAAAACCAATTAAGATACCCAATCCACAAGGTAGGTAGTCTATTGTTGCTGTTAGTTATTTTGTTTACCAATGGCCATTTAATTTTATATAAATTTGAAATTTACGAGAACAGTCGATATGATTCGTCAAGTAACGTTTAGTGAAGTAAAGTCATAACAACAAGGAAAGTTTTACGACTTTGTTGCGTTCTCTGATGACTTTTTTATGTTTTCAAATGGCTGTATGGTGTTCTCTAATGGCTGCTTTATGAAGACTGTTCTCTAATGCTTTTGTTATGTTCTCTGATAACTTTATCAACTGATAATTATGTTATGTTCTATAATGACTTAGTTATGTCCTTTGATGATTTTATTTTCTCTGGTGACTTTGTTATGTTCTGTGGCGACTTTGTTATGTTCTCTGACAACTGCGTTATATTCTTTGATGACTTTGTTATGTTCTCTGATGGCTTTGTTATGTTTTCTAATGACTTTGTTATGTTCTGTAATGACTGCAATGTTCTCTGATGACTGTGTTGTGTTTTCTAATGACTTTGTTATATTCTGTAATGACTGCAATGTTCTCTGATGACTTTGTTCTGTTTTCTAATGACTTAGCTATGTTCTCTGATGACTGCAATGTTCTCTGATGACTGTGTTATGTTCTCTGCTGTACGTGTTATGCTCTTTGATGAGTTTGTTATGTTCTCTGATGACTTTGTTATGTTCTGGGATGACTGCAATATTCTCTGATGACTTTGTTATGTTTTCTGATGCACGTGTTACGTTCTATGATGACTTTGTTATGTTCTCTAATGTACGTGTTATGTTCTATGATGACTTTGTTATGTTCTCTGATGACTTTGTTATGTTCTCTAATGTACGTGTTATGTTCTATGATGACTTTGTTATGTTCTCTGATGACTTTGTTATGTTCTGGGATGACTGCAATGTTCTTTGATGACTCTGTTATGTTCTCTAATGTACGTGTTATGTTCTATGATGACTTTGTTATGTTCTCTGATGACTTTGTTATGTTCTTCAATGACTTTGTTATGTTCTGGGATGACTGCAACTTTCTCTGATGACTTTGTTATGTTTTTTGATGACTGTGTTATGGTCTGGAATGACTGCAATTTTCTTTGATGACTTTGTT